>WOVY01014072.1:0-88622 GCA_013436015.1 Rhipicephalus annulatus | reverse complement strand
TAATAATTCCTCAGATTGTTAGAGGCGTGATTAAAGTCAGTAAATCTTTTACTTTTTTTTTTGCAGACCTCTTCGCTAGTGCCACGCCAAGGATCATTTGTTCTCATGTAAAAGAGAAAGCAGAGATGTCTTCACTGTACATGAAGAGGTGAGTTTCTTGTGCATTTTCATTAATGTTACATGTTCTGAGCGTTGTACTTTAGGAATTGTTTTTCACACTGGCTCACTACCCTATAAGGAATTTGATTCTTAGGTGAGTTCAGGCTTTCGTAAGTGCCATTTTCGAGCTGTAGTCTTACACTTCACCTCATTTCGGGAATTTGCTGTATGCTGGAAAACTCTTATCTTTATCATACGAAATTATTAGAATGTATGGGTTGTATTGCTTCGAGTTCAGTGTAATGTCAATTACACGCCATTTCGAAGGATACACACTACACATTCTTATATATGGTGCTGCCCAGAACAGCACGAACATCCTTTTAGGAGAAGTCATATTTGCTCTTATTACAGGATGAGAGGGTGCCGCTGACGTCCTGCGTAGTCTACCCCAGCCCCAGCCTAGAGCAAGCCTACTTCCTGAACCTCCACAATGGATAACCGAAAAATCTTCCGTGTCAGTAATGACGAAGAAGGAGTGACAGCACTGATGAGTTGATTTTTTTTTTTATTTTCAACATTGGCTACGGCCGCACGGCCTTTAACAACCACCGTGATTGAGCGGATTTTTCTCGCGTGAATTTGGAGTTTATCAAAGAAGTTGTTCAGGCAGTACGACGCTGAAATTTTAGTGTCACAATGCCTGAACAACTTTTCCTAGTGTGGTCATGGTAGATGAACAAACATTGTTATTTGTGTAAGTTTATTTTGCTTAAATATAGCTCGACCATTCCATGCCAAACGTCCCAGCCACTTTGGCGACCATCTGAATTGTATTTGAAAAAAAAGTGCTGACTTTACTGCGTTGAAAACAGTGAACTGCTAGAATATTTCAGCGAGGAAAAAAAGTGTTGTTTATGTGGCTAGCTTATAACTTCCAGGCATAATGCCCGTCTGTGTGCTGTTTGTGGAAAATTTCGTTTAAAGCTACCGCTTATTTTTTCTAAGCAAATTCGGTCTACCTCGTTAAGTAAATGTGCTTCTGTAGGTATTTGAAGCTCAATAGTAATAGTGCAATTTTTTAGCCACATTCGCTTTCAGAATAAAGCCCAAAATGTGTTATGTTTGCATTTTTTAATGCAATATTGCACTTTGTATGAATATCAGGGCAGTGAATATTTACTCCACAGAAGGTATATTTTGAGGGAAAAATATCTGTAGACCTCTCAAGCTGCTAAAATATACGAGAAAATATCACAAATTCTCAAAATTGTGATTTTTGTCCGTATTGAGATGCAATTAGCTCCATGTTGTGATACAATGAAAACTCATCATTATACCTAATTGTAAGAAAATTAAATTCTTTCTGTAATAAAATCTTATCGCAAAAAGGACAGGAAAGAGCGCTGTCAACTGAATTTTATTGAAGGTGCTACGAGCGTTTTTATACTGAGCACAAGACCAGGGCTCATCTGCAACAACACATGTGTGACCATGACAAAAGAATTTTAACCGAGAAAAGAATACTCTTTTTCGGAAAAGACAAGTGAAGGTGTACTGATGCATTGATCCTTGGCCCTTCCTGATAAAGAGTTCTAAATCTCTCATTTTTCTGCTTGCTTTTTTTTTCAAAAACCGTGTTTTATGAAACCTAGGACTACACTTACATTCTTTACGGTGTCCGGCCATGAGACTACTATAGCTCTTCTTAACATTTAAAGCATGCTCTCTTGCTTGATCATTGAAGCATTGCCCAGTTTGTCCTGTTTACTTTTCCACATGTTAGCGGTATCTTATACACATTAGATTGGCATTCAGTAAACCTATTCTAGTGACGAATGGTGCAAGATTGACTATTCCTGTTGCTGTAAGTACATGCACTTTTGAAAGCTTGCAAGGGGCGGAAAACAACAATGTCATATCTGCTGGCTCTTTTCCTAAAATTGTGAGACACCTTATGTACGTAGTACCGTATGACATGCAAAGGTGATTGGTCATTCTCTTTTTCTTTTGGTCCTGCTTCCTTTAACTTTACTTTCTGCAGGAGGGTTTCACAAACAAGTGTGATGATGCTGTTGGGGTATTGGCTGGTGCTATCAGCCCAGGAGTGCTAAGAATGTTCTGCCTTTTGATAGTGGGCATTCAAAATTAGTAGAAAGAGGAATTGATACCACATGTACTCAGGCCACACTTCAGAAGTCATGTTAGCACAAGGGTGAGGTCAGGTTTAAAAACCAGATTAAAAGACTAAAAGATGCTGGGTATCCCAACAGAATCATCACACCCGTTTGCAAAACCCTCCTGCAGAAAGTAAAGTTAGACAGGACCAACAAAAAACAATGACCAAAACCTTTGCATGTTATACCACATCATGTGTCTCACAATTAAAAAAAATAGCAAGCAGATATGATATTAGCGTGTTGTTTTCCACACCTTGCAAGCTTTCAAAAGTGTGTGTACTAAACAGCAACAGTAATAGTCAATCTTGCCCCATTCGCCACGAGAATAAGTTTACTTAATGCCAATTTAATGTTTGTAGAAGTATTTTTTATCAGGTAAACCATTGATCAGTGCATCACTACACGTTCACTTATCCTTTCCGAGAGGGAGTATTCTTTTCACAGTTAAAGATTATTTTGTAGTGCTCACACGTGTCGTCGCGCATGAACACGGTTCTTGTACTCCGTATAAAAGCGCTCGTAGCACATTCATTAAATTCAGTTGACAGTCGGTGCTCTTTTCTGTCCTTTCTGTCTCTTCCGAAAGTTGTCGCGCTGTGACTAGCACACAACCACGATGAACCAACTCTCCCAAATTAAGCTCTTGTTACGTAACACGTAGACCAAGTTTCGTATGAAAAGAAGGAGCGGTGCTTTTAAAATAAAATTTTTCACATACAACACCTAGACGGCATTCCAGGAAGTTCAGAAGGCAGTCACGTGACCAAATATTTCTCTTCTATTAAATATTCCAGAAGTTCACTATTTTCAATGCAGCACGAATTTTTCGAATACATTTGAGATGGTTGCCAAAATGGCTGGGACATTTGGCATAAAGTGACCCAGCTGTGTCATTAGCCATAATTATGCATTACCTCTCTTGTTTTTGTGTGTTTTGACTCAGTTTTGTGTTCGTTTTTAGCTTATTGTGTTTGTGATCGTTGTATTGGTTTCTTAAGTATTCGCTAAAGTTATATGTGCAAAACCCGTGTATGTTTGCATGTACATCATTTCTCATAACCAATTTTTATACATCCAGGAATGCAAAGCTTAATCCACTGTGATTATATACATTTGAAAACACTATTCATATATATTTTTGTGTGCATCACTTCTTGGGAACGATTGTGTACATGAAGGCGTATATAGTGAAATCATGCTGATTGTATATATTTGAAAGAATCATAAGTATATATATGCCTGTATTTCATTCCTATTAACCGATTGCGTACATGAAGGAGTATTAACTGGAAACCACTAGGATTGTAGATACTTGAAAGAATTATAGGGATATATTAGCGTATATTTCATTTATAGTCTCTATGTACTTGAAGCAGTATACACTAAACTGAAACCAGTGTAATTGTATGTTGCAAAGAATTGTCAATGAAGTGAAACTGAATAAATATAATAAACATTTGAGGTGTTGCATGTGTAGTGTACGTATACGTGAACGTATATCTGGTGAAAAAGTTGTGTGGCAGAAGAAAAGTTTGTTTTATTTGCCTAGTAAATAAACGCAATGTGCAAGGGCAGCAAGGCTTCATTTTCTGTAACGCGCATTATGCATATACTGTGAAGTATATATAGATCCAGCACAAGTTCATACACGATGGCACGCGTTTATATTTTTGCCCAGACGCAATGAATGGAGCTCGACAGGTGGCGCACCATTGATAATGAGGAGCACTTTCTTCAAGTAGTGTGTAATCAGTGTATGCTGATATCTATTAGTGCAGTCTAAAAGAGTACTGGCACCCCTGCCATGGGCACTCAACACCCTTGTGCACCCTTCTCGCACCCTCCTCAGAGGGTGCTAAAAAAGTGATGGATATCGAGGGCACCCTTCCTTAAGGGTGTTTTTTAACACCCTACAGTTTTTTTTACATGTACACCCTATTTTAAGGGTGCATGAAAAAGCACCCTTTTTGGAAGGTGCTGAATTACCACCCTTAGGGTGTCGTCCACGGGACAAGCTCATTTACACCCTTCTGGGTGTAAATATGTTTACTGTGTGCTGTTTGTGGAAAATTTCATTTTAAAACTACCGCTTATTTTTCTAAAGCAAATTTGATGTACATGTTAAGTAAATGTTCTTGTGTAAGGTATTTGAAGCTAAATAATATTAGTGCAATTTTTTGCCACATTCGCTTTCAAAAATGAAGCCAAGATGTGTTATGTTTGCATTTTTTATTGCAATGTTGCACTTTGTTTGAATATCTGTGCAGTGAATACTTATTCCAGAGAAAGTATATTTTGAGGAAAAAATATCTTTAGACCTCTCAAGCTGCTGAAATATATGAGAAAATATCACGAATTCCACAAAGTCGTGATTTTTGTCCGTATTGAGATGCAATTCGCTCCATGTTTTGATACAATGAAAACTCATCACTCTACCTAAATTGTAAGAAAACGAAATTCTTTCTATAATAAAACTCTTATCGCAAAAAGGACAGGAAAGAGCGCTGTCAACTGAATTTTATTGAAGGTGCTATGAGCGTTTTTATACTGAGCACAAGAACAGGGCTCATCTGCAACAACACATGTGTGACCATGACAAAATAATTTTACCCGAGAAAAGAATACTCTTTTTCGAAACGATAAGTGAAGGCGTACTGATGCATTGATCCTTGGCCTTCCTGATAAAAAGTTTTAAAATCTCTCATTTTTTCTGCGTGCTTTTTTTTTCAAAAACCGTGTTTTGTGAAACCTAGGACTGCACTTACATTCTTTATGGTGTCCGGCCATGAGACTACTATAGCCCTTCTTAACAATTAAAACATGCTGTCTTGCTCAATCATTGAAGCATTGCCCAGTTTGTCCTATGTTTATTTTTCCACATGTTAGCGGTATCTCATACACATTAGATTGGCATTCAGTGAACCTATTTGAGTGACGAATGGTGCAAGATTGACTATTCCTGTTGCTGTAAGTACATGCACTTCTGAAAGCTTGCAAGGTTGGCAAACAACAATATCATATCTGCTCGTTCTTTTTCTAAAATTGTGAGACACCTTATGTAGGTAGTACCGTGTAACATGCAAAGGTCATTGGCCAATCTGTTTTTCTTTTGGTTCTGTTTCCTTTAACTTTACTTTCTGCAGAAGGGTTTCGCAAACGAGTTTGATGATGCTGTTGGGGTATTGGCTGGTGCTATCAGCCCAGGAGTGCAAAGAATGTCTGCCTTATGATAGTGGGCATTCAAAACTAGTAAAAAGAGGAATCGACACCACGTGTATTCAGGCCACCCTTCAGAAGTCACGTTAGCACAAGGGTGAGGTCAGGCTTAAAAACCAGATTAAAAGACTAAAAGATGCTGGATATCCCAACAGAATCATCACACAAGTTTGTAAAACCCTCCAGCAAAAAGTAAAGTTAAAGAAGACAGAACCAACAAAAAAACAGAATGACCAAAATCTTTGCATGGTATACACATAACGTGTCTCACAATTAAAAACATAGCCAGAAGATATGATATTAACGTGTTGTTTTCCGCTCCTTGCAAGCTTTCAAGAGTGTGTGTACTGAACAGCAACAGTAATAGTCAATCTTGCACCATTCGTCATGAGAAAAGCTTTACTTAATATCAATTTAAAGTTGATAGAAGTATTTTTTATCAGGAAGACCAATGATCAGTGCATCACTGCACGTTCACTTATCCTTATTGAGTGGGAGTATTCTTTTCTCAGTTAAGATTACGTTGTAGTGGTCACACGTATCATCGCGCGTGAGCACTGTTCTTGTACTTCGTATAAAGGCGCTCGTAGCACATTCATTATATTCAGCTGACAGTCAGTGCTCTTTCCTGTCCTTTCTGTTTCTTCCTGAAGTTGTCGTGCTGTGACCAGCACAGAACCACGATGAACCAACTCGCCCAAATTAAACTCTTGTTACCTAACACGTAGACCGAGTTTCATATGAAAAGAAGGAGCGGTGCTTTTGAAATAAAAGTTTTCACATTTAACCCCTAGACGGCATTCCAGGAAGTTCAGAAGGCAGCCTCGTGACCAAATATTTTTCCTCTTCTAAATATTCCAAATGTTCACTATTTTCAATGCAGCACGAGTTTTTCGAATACACTTGAGATGGTCACCAAAATGGCTGGGACATTTGCATAAAATGACCCAGCTGTGTCATTAGGCATAATTATGCATTACCTCTTTTGTTTTTTGTGTGTTCTGACTCAGTTTTGTGTTCGTTTTTAGCTTATTCTGTTTCTGATCATTGTATTGGTTTTTTAAGTATTCGCTAAAGTTTTATGTGCGAAAACCCATATATGTTTGCATGTACATCATTTGCCATAACCAATTGATATACATCCAGGAATACAAAGCTTAAACCACGATGATTGTATACATTTGAAAACACTATCGGTATATATTTTCGTGTGCATCGCTTCTTGGGAACGATTGTGTACATGTAGGCGTATATAGTAAAATCATGGTGATTGTACATATTTGAAAGATTTATAAGTATATATTTGCCTGTATTTCATTCCTATTAACCAATTGTGTACATGAAGGAGTAATAAACTGGAAACCACTGGGATTGTAGATACTTGAAAGAATTATAGGGATATATTAGCGTGTATTTCATTTGTAGTCTATATGTACTTGAAGCAGTATACTAAACTGAAACCAGTGTAATTGTATGTTTCAAAGAATTGTCAATAAAGTAAAACTGAATTATATAATAAACATTTGAGGTGTTGCCTGTGTAGTGTACGTATACGTGAACATGTTACACATCTGGTGACAAAGTTGTGTGGCAGAAGAAAAGTTTATAAGTTTTATTTGCATAATAAATAAATGCAATATGCAAGTTCAGCAAGGCCTAGTTTTCTGTGACACACATTATGCACATACTGTGAAGTACATATGGATCCGGCAGAAGTTCATACACGATTGTACGTGTTCATACTTTTGCCCACACGCAGGCAATGGAGCTCGACTGGTGGCGCACCATTCATAACCAGGACCACTTTCTTCAAGTAGTGTGTAATCAGTGCATGCTGACATCTATTTGTTCAATCTAAAAGAATACTGGCACCCCTGCCATGAGCACTCAATACCCTTGTGCACCCTTCTCTCACCCTTCTCAGAGGGTGCAAAAAAAGTGACAGACATTGAAGGCACCCTTCCTTATGGGTGTTTTGTAACACCCTACAGTTTTTTTACATGTACACCCTATTCTAAGGGTGCATGGAAAAGCACCTTGTTTGGAAGGTGCTGAATTAACACTCTTAGGGTGTCGTCCATGGGAAAAGCTCATTTATAGCCTTCTGGGTGTAAACACTTTTCCGGTGCAGGTGCTTTGGTGGTGCGCGTTAAAGAGCACAACTGTAGTCAAGCTTATGTTGCTCGGGTTATTGTGATACCACATTGTAAGCTTTCAGATCGAATGGAAGGAAACAGAGAAAAAGCAATGGGATGTCTCATAGGAATGTTGATTGAAAAGACGAGGTACGGGAGCATTTCTGAAAACACTCAAGACAGATTCAGCCGCGTGCGGAAAACTAACAAAACATATTTTGCGGGATAACTAGATGGTTTTCTGTTTTCTGTATTTATCACCATAAAGACAAAAACAACATTCACAGATCCTTATTTTCCTCGGCATGATTACCCTCACCGAGAGCATATTTCTTCGTCTGGTTGAAATACCTG
Source organism: Rhipicephalus annulatus (assembly GCA_013436015.1). Taxonomy (NCBI): domain Eukaryota; kingdom Metazoa; phylum Arthropoda; class Arachnida; order Ixodida; family Ixodidae; genus Rhipicephalus; species Rhipicephalus annulatus. The sequence goes on along the minus strand of WOVY01014072.1, from coordinate 80,638 downwards.
GTTGAAGTGGTGCATACCAATAGAAAGTCCCATAAGGTGGTAGTTAATTTCTACAAGTGGAAAGTCACTGTTGTTAAAAACAGAATTTTTAAAGTAGATGCTCTTTTGAAAAAATTGGCAGTTCCCACGTACAGTGGGGATCGATGATATGCGAAGCACGAATGGGGAAGGCGGATATGCCACTTTCAAATTACCGCAACCTTACAAGGTAGAGGTAAATTATACCATACACGACTTGCGTGTAATCATTATCATGTTTGGATGTGTTGTTTACCTTCGTCATATATTCACGTCACGTGATGCAAAATTTAGTATATGGGGAGCTACTGAAGCGGCCGCGAGAAAACTATGAGCGTGGTATGTTGTCATGTTCTAACATGACACCCGTCTCGTGATTATCAAGTTTGCACCAGTCATATACCTTCGTCATTCATTGACGTCACGTGACACTAAATTCGGTATATGTGAAGCTAGCGAAACGGCCTCCAGTACATCATGAAGGCCCAATATGCTCTAGCGTAACATTGACGCACGCCCACGCTGGACACCGTGAACCCTACGTTAGCAAAACGCGAGCACTGTGTAGTCTAACGCAAGCGCGACTGGCGCGACCAGCGTCAGGCGGCGCGGCACGACGGAAACCGTCGCGAAATGCGACATGCTGCATTTGGCGCCAATGCGTTACCCAGACAGCACTGCGTCTGCCTCTTTTAAGATGGAGGGATGCCGGACGCGCTGAAACGAGCATGCGTCAAAGCAACGCAGCGCGTGCCTGCGAGTATAAGGCAGGACCGGCGCCTGGCGTTGCAACGCCGGCGTGACGCGACGAAACGAACGCCGGCGCGCACGCGCGCCTGGTCACGTAGAAGTGTATTGGCGCCTTGAATGTGGCATGTGGTCATGTTCTCAAATGACACGCATCTCGTGATTATCATGTTTGCATCAGTCGCACACATTCATCATCCATTCACGTCCCGTTATACCTAGTTTGATATATGCGAAGCTAGTGAAATGGCCGCGAGCGAATCATGAGCGTGGCATGTAGTCATGTTGTTGCATGACAGGCAAGTGATAACTTTTATGTTAGGGTCTGCCACTTGCGTTTGCCACGCAATAATGTCATACCATACCAGTTTCGCAACATGTCATGTGAACGAAACCACCGCAAGAGCAGCAAGACCATGAAATGTAAATCATGACATTCACGACATACAAATCATGATTTTCATGTTATGACTAGTCAAATACGCTCGTCATATAGCCATGTTATGCCATTCAAAGTTTGTCAACGATACCATTATCCAAACGACTAGGAGAGCTAAAAGTGGTAGGCGGCTAGTTACTAAGATACGTTCAAAGTCGCCGAAGTTCGCTAAGAAATGGTTCGCATTAAAAAAAACTAGAAAATAGCAGCTATGGATGGCATAGCTCACAACAATATTTCATTAAACCTACAGCCTTTTTTTAAAATTACAGTTGCGTCCAATAAGTCCAAAAATTGAATACAGGCAGTACCATGACGTCAAGACGTTCGACCTAAAATGGCCAAGCGTAAATTAGGCTCGAAATGCAAAAAAAATGCTGAAAACGTGTATAATAAACCACGAATATCCAAGAACTAGTGCATTTTCAGACTATGGGAAAAAATCGATAAGCGATGTGGAAAAAATACACCATGTACAGGTAGCTGATAAACTACTGTAAATTCTGGTGTTCCTCAGGGTTCTGGGCTTGGTCCTCTTTTTGTTCTAATTTACATAAACAACTTGCCTTTTAGTGTTTTCTCAAGTAATCACCTTTTTGCAGACGACTGCGTAATCTTTAGAAAAAAGAGTTGTGACAATGATACAACTCTTTCCTAAACGCCATCTCTTTGTGGTGGTACGAGAGGCAATTAAAAGTAAATAGATAACTAGATGTACGTTTATTCGATTGACTGGATCGAAGACAATTCAACCTGTTTATAGACTCAATAGTGTTTCGTTAAAGTCTGTGTCATCATACAATCATCTCGATGTACATAGTACATCGAACCTAACCTGGAGTGATCATATCACACACATTATGAATAAAGGAAAAAGCATGCTCGGTTACATTCGTAGAAATATTGAAGATCACTTTTTTGTTTAAAGCTTCTCTAATACAAAACACAAATCCCATCTAAGCTTGATTGCGCTGCATCACTATGCGATTCCTCACACGGACTAGAAATGATTCAGAACAATGCAATTTGTTTTATTTGCTCCCAGTACAGTAGCAGTTACAGCTTATTAGTAATCAGAAATGATGTTAACTTGCCGACTACCACATCACGACGTAAATCACATCGTCTAGTTCTTTTTTATAAGCTTCATCATCATTCACACTTGCATAAATAACTGATCAGTCTTCCGCAGAACTTTTTTTATAGACTAGCCAAAATACATAAAACCGGAATTTCATCTTGTAGAACTTCTGCGTTCTTTAATTCATTTATACCCTGTGCATCAAAAGAGTGGAAAAGCCTTATCGCCTCAATGGTACAAATAACTGACACTGTTTTATTCAAACATGCTTTACCAAAGACATCAGGTCCCACCACGGCCACAAAACGCTGTTTTTTTAAATTATTATACTGCTTAGCTTGGGGAAAACCAGGAATAGTCATCATCATCATCTATTATCATCATCATCAGTCTGACTACGTGCGCTGCAGGAGCAAGGGCTCTCGCATGTTCTGCAGTCAACTCGGTCCTGTGCTTGCTGCTGCCAATTTATACCCACAGACTTCTTAATCTCATCTGCCGACCTAACCTTCTGTCTCCCCCTAACCTCCTTGCCTTCTCTGGGAATCCAGTTAGTCACCCTTAATGACCAGCCGTTATCCTGTCTACGCGCTACGTGCCTGGCCCTTGTCTATTTCCTCTTTTTGATTTCTACTAAGTTATTCTTAACACCTGTTTGTTCCCTACTCCCCGCAGCTTTCTTTTTGTCTCTTAAGGTTACACCTACCATTTTCCTTTCCATTCCTCGCTGCGTGGTCCTCAATTTAAGCTAAAGCATCTTTCTATATCTCCATGTTTCTGCTCCGTAGCCAAGTACCGGCAAGATGCAGCTGTTACATACCTTCCTCTTGTCTGATAGTGGCGAACAACCTGCCATGATTCGAGAGTGCTTGCTGATTGTGATCCAGTCCATTCTTATTGTTCTAGTTACTTCAGTCTCGTGGTTCATCTCCGTGTTTATTACCTGTCCTAAGTACACATAGTATTTTAACCCTTCAAGTGCACTATAACCTATCTTGAAGCGCTGTTCTCTTCCGAGGTTATTGCACATTACTTTTGTTTTCTGCAGAATAATTTTACGACCTACTTTTCTGCTCTCCTTGTTCAACTCCGTAATCATGAGTGGCAATTTGTCCCCTGAGTTATTCAGGAATGCAATGCCATCGGCGAAGCGCTGGTTACTAATTCTCTCCATCAACTGTTATGCCTAACTGTTACCATTTCAAGCCTCTGAAAACCTCCTGTAAGCACGCGGTAAATAGCATTGGGGAGATCATATCCTCGTGCTTTACACCCTTCTTGATTGGTATTCTGTTGCTTTCTTTATGAAGCACCATGGTAGCAGTTGATCCTTTGTAGATTTCTTGCAGGAAGTTTATATATGCTTCGTCGACGCGCTGATTCCACAGTGTCTGCATGACTGCTGATATTTCTACTGAATCAAACGCCTTCTCGTTATCTATGAAGGCTGTACAAAGTGGTTGGCTATATTCTGAGCATTTCTATATTACCTGATTGATAGTATGATTGTGGTCGATTGTTCAGTAGCCAGTTAGAAATTCCGCTTGTTCTTTTGGTTGATTGAATTCAAATGTTGTCTTAATTCTGTTTGCAATTACCTTTGTAAATAGCTTGTATACTACGGAGAGCAAGTTGATCGACCTGTAATTCTTCAAGTCCTTGTCATCTCCTTTCTTATGTATTAGGATGACGTTACCGTTCTTCCAAGACTCTCATATTCTTCCCGTCAGGAGACATCTCGTAAACAGGGTGGCTAGTTTTTTTAAGACAGTGAGTCCTCCATCTTTTAGCAGATATGATGTTACCTGATCCTCACCAGCAGCTTAGCTCTTTGCATGTTCTCCAAGGCTTTTGTGACTTCTTCTATCATTACTGCTGGGGTGTCATCCGGGTTACTGCTAGTTTTTCTATTAAGGTAGTGGTTGTGCTGGCTACTGTACAGATCTCTGTAAAAATCCTCCGCTAATTTCACTATCCTCTCCATACTGGTAGTTACGTTGCCTTCCTTGAGCCTTAGTGCATACATCTGGTTTCGCCTATCCCAAGTTTTCCCTTCACTGCTTTGAGGCTTCCTCAGTTGTTCAGAGTGTGTTAAATTCTCTCCATGTTATGCCTTCTTAAACAGCATATCTTACGCTTAATAATTGACTTCGCAAGGTCTACCAACTCTATTTTGGCTAATGTACTTGAAGATCTCATGCTTTGATGCTTCTTAATGAGATTTTTTTTCTTTCCCAAGACAGCTTGCCAGTGTCCTGTCTAACTGCAGTACCTCCAACTTCCACTGCACACTCCGTAATGATACTCGTCAGATTATCATTCATTGCGTCAACGCTAAGGGTGTTTTCTTCGATAAGAGCCGAGTACTTGTTCTGAAGCGAGACTCTGTATTTCTGTACTTTCCCTTTCAGTGCTAGCTCATTGAATGGCTTGTTGTGTAAAGGTTTCTGTCGTACCATCTTCAAGTCTAGTCGAATTCGGGACCGTACCATTCTATGGTCACTGCATCGTACCTTGCCAAGCACTTCCACATCCTGCACAATGCCTGTGTATGCACTCAGTATAAAGACTATGTCGTTCTTCTTTGCGCCAATAGGGCTCCTTCATGTCACTCTATGGTTTTCTCGCTTTCGGTAGAAGGTATTCTAAATCCGTAAATACTTGAGTTCTGTGAATTCTACTAGTAGCTCTCCTCTGGCATTTCTAGTACCGCTGCCATAATCGCCTGCCACCTGGTTTCCAGCCTGTGTTTTCCCTACTTTTGCATTGAAGTCTCCCACCAGTATAGTATACTGTGTTTTTACCTTACTCATTGCCGATTCGACGTCTTCATAGAAGCTTTCAACTGACGCGTCATCATGGCTAGACCTAGGCGCATAAGCCTGTACCACCTTCATCTTGTACCTCTTATTAAGTTTAATTACAATACCTATCCCCCTTTGCTTACTGCTATAGTATTCCTCTATGTTGCCAGCTATGTTTCTGTGGATAAATAACCCCACTCCCAGTTCCCTTCTGTCAGCCAAGTCCCGATAGCAAACGACGTGCCCATTCTGTAGCACCGTATAGGCCTCATCTGTCCTCCTAACCTCGCTGAGCCCTATTATATCCCATTTAACACCCTCTAGCTCCTCGAACAGTACAGCTAGACTTCCCTCACTAGATAAGGTTCTGGCGTTAAACGTTGCCAAGTTCAGGTTCCAATGGTGGCCTGTCCGGAGCCCGGAATTTTAGCACCCTGTGCTGTGTTGCAGATCTGAATGCCGCCATGGTCAGTTGCTTCGCAGTCGCTGGTAACTGAGGGCCGTGAGGTAATTGACGTATGCTTCTGGGAGGTGGCGGCCATAAAATGCACCAGGGTGCGTCACCGGTGAGGCCGCGCCCAGGCTTCTTAATGCAGTTCCATCACCACGCGGATATTTTTTTATTACTGTTGGGAACTGCGTGGCACTAGGATTCGAATCACGGACCTCTTGCTTGCAAGGCTGATGTTCGAACCCCTACGCCATCGCCACCAGGAACAGTCTTACTACCTATGTAATGTGCCTTATATATAGGCGTGCATACCGCGTGGGGACATAGCGGCGGCCACCCTTTCCAGTCACCGGAGAGGGGGCTAAGTCCGCCCCATACATCGACTCACTAGGAATAGGAGGAGGGGGGCACTGTGAGCAACATTCACCCCTCTTGAAGGGGAACAATACGCGCGCCCCTGGCATCAACATAAAAAAAAAATATTGCCCTGTTATGAAAAAACCATGCCAGCATCTGTTGCCTGCCTACGAAGACCGCCTTCCCAAAACTTTACATATACGCAGCGAGACAAAATTTTACATTGTACCGCTGAAAGACGCGTCTAGAAATTACAGACTTGGAGCGAATCCAGTTAGCGTCACATTAGATTTTCACAATTCCCAGAAGCGAAAATAAAATAGAGTTAGCGAAAGGTTAAGTGCAAAACATCGTGATTGACAAAGCAATTTGAACTAGAATACAGATGAGATACTAGTGTTGGTTTGAGAGCTACTAAAACAAACTAGCCAAACTTCATTTGACATCCAGTATTCACAATAAATAAAAAAATAATACTGCTCGACAATTGCGAAGTGTGTGCTAGCGTTTGTGCTAGTGTGTGTGTGTGTGTGTGTGTGCGTGCGTGCGTGCGTGTGCGTGCGTGCGTGTGAGTGTCTGTGCGTGTGTGCCTGCTTGTGTGCGTGCGTACGTGTGCGTGTGTGCGTGTGTGTGTGTGTGTAAAAGATGTTTATCTATCATGTAATGCAAATATGGACGCATTTGTCAATTATATAAAAAAGATTTTTCCTTGTCTCAGATATTCTTTAGGTATACAGGGTGAAAAAATATGCTTTTCATAACTACAACTAATTCACGTGGTTAAAATTTATTTCTTTGTTACTAGCAGCAAAATAGCAACCTAACTAGAAACAGCTACAAAATTTGATATGTTGTCTTGCAATAAGACACGAAGAATTGTCGAGAAGTCACGCTGTGAAGAAAAGAACCGGGAGATAAGTACTTTCTCGGTTAAACACAAGTAAATGACACGATCAAGCGAACGAATATGACGAGCCTTCTGCTGCTGCACAAGTGATGGGATCGTAGAGACATTTAAGGTTAGTAGAGCTAACCAGAGAATGAGGCTTCTGTATAGAACTTAACAGAACATAAATAGTACGTATCAAACGCAAGAATATTCGAAGATGCAAGGTGTCGTGTCATCTAAGACACCATTTTAGTGACTTCCCGAACTTCGCGAAAGCAACCGAGCCAAGACAATTTTCTCTCCGGAAACAGCTCGCTTAAGTCAACTTCACTAAAACAACCTCTACGTCGATGCTCTTTACTGCCGTTGATCTTGTGCAACCCCAAACTACGACACCACCATAATAATTATTTTTGAGCTTTCCATTGCGAACCGCTATTTGTGGGATGACATCCTGAAATCAGCAGCTTTTCAGTCACCGTTAAGAACTTTCTAATCATGTTTCCAGACCAATTTATTGTTTTTCACATCAATTCACGACGGGGATGCACGAAAGCGAAATATTTATTTAGTGTGTGAGTAGTGTGACTAGTGCACATGCTTTCCTAGCGTGTGATTGTTCTCGGGTCTGTTTATGTATTTTTGTTTTCATAGAATGATTGGCTGCGTGCTGCGAATGTGGTGATAAATTGAAATTAGAGGTTTGCTTTGTAATCATCTTTTTAGCCTAAGAACCTTCTGACAGAGATTGTACATGCAATATTGTGTGTTCGGCATGTTATATATCTTAAAAGCAATGTGTTTTTAATGCTACAAAAGAATATAAAGAAGCTAGAAACTTCGTTTACTTCGACTTCAGCTGTCAGGCTGGAGCCGACGGCTAAATTTGACAGCGCGAAACACGAATGGCTGTATTAGACAACAAGAAACCTAAATACATGTGGGAATGCCCACAAAAATTTCCAAAAACAGCACAACCTAAATCCCCCAGTGATGACACATAAGTTAACAATGAAAGGAGTTATTTTTACGATGTTTGTTTCATTCGCTTTCTTTAACCCTGTCTTAGTGTTGCAGTAGTATCCACCATGATACCATGTTTGTCTATGTTTGTCTATGTGGCAGCAATGTTCACGGAACGATGCGATAAAAGGAGTAGACTCTGCACAAAAACAAACTAATGAATGAAAATGCTCATAACATAAGTTTGTGTAATAAAAAACTGGCACGATTACTTTCGATGTTATGAAGCAGCAAAGCAAATTTCTCTGTCTTTGCTGACTCGAAACTCCTGATCCTGCGAAATAACGGGTAGGGACAGGTGTAACGCCACTGCTGCAGCCTTTACTTTACTGTTTAATCCCGCCTGAGAGCGCCGCAAGCGAAAAGCAATTCCGAAGAACGTTAAGTTTCTCAATAGAAAGCCGGAACACAAAGTTCAGAAAACGGCGCTATAGTGTCCAGACGCCACAGCAACGGTCCTGTTTTGAAGCCTTCACAATGATGAGATTTTCCACTGATTCACTACCGTCTCTGTTTTTTTTTATTTCGTAGGAATAAAAAAACAGCAGTCAGTGGACCTAAACATACGATGATGATCGTGAATGATGAAGTTTTTCTACGACAAAAGCAAAATGAAAACGTGGCAGCATTACACTCATGTCTTCGTAAAGAGACAACAAAAAAGAGATTGATCAACTGTTTTTTTTTACTTCTGTTCTGACTGGCTTGGTGTGAACAATGTGAGTTTCTATTCCGTCGGCTGCTTGATTTTTAGGAGTTGCGATGAGCGAAAAAAAAGAGAAAAGTCAAAAACAAAAATGAACATGCAAGTGAAAACAATTGTTTAGCAAACTAAGCAATCAATGAATATCACATGTTAATGAACCATTCACGCAGAATTCCCTCCGCAGTTACATATTTCTTTCAAACGCCTATTCACATCTTATGGGCTAGCACATCCGTTCTTATACAGTCGCAGACAGCTCCACACCAGAAGCGCTTATCCAGCCCTATTTCAGTCTAGCGCAGTGTCCAGTCGAGTGTAACAATGCTTTAGAAGATGTTCACTGTTAGCTGAGACTGATTTTTCTGCAACGAATCAAGCAACTTTTGTAATGGGTTTGACAAAAACTGCTAGTGTTTTTTCTCAAAATTTACTTTATGTATTCAGAAGAATCTAAGCATTATCGTCATCTTGACGACCCTAACAGCATGCACGTGAGTTGAATCAATGTACCTATCATCGGAAACTGTGCAGGCTACTTCGAGTCAAAGACTGCAAATTGACGAGTGTGTATGCCGTGTTAGATACGTGGCTGCTGATACTCCTGTTTTTTTAGTGATACTGCAGACGAGCCTCCAGCCCATGCAAGAGGTGAATAAATATCAGATAATAACAATTTCGCTTATATTTGTGTTATACTATTCGCAACACCTGCCCAATAGATAAAATAATTTCATAATCTCATCCGTCATTTAAAGCTATTCGGAGAGCCCATCTGTATCTTAATTGCTTTTATTTTAATATGGCGTAGTATCCAACAAAATGCAACGTTAGGACTGTGCTGATAAGCATATTTCAAAGTTGCTGCAAAACATGGGGCTATTTTTCTATCTTTGAAAAACCCTTTCACGTGTTCATTATGTTAAGGGAGAGCTCGCTATGCCTTCACATTATAAAGCGTGTTGTTCCAGAAGGTGTCCCAGATATACTAAACTGCTAAAAAAACATTTCCTGCTGTGCACACTGTGGATCCATTTTTCGTGGTCGATTGCCCTGTCTTTGTTTCACGAGACTACTCTCTGCGCGCATCTTTTTCCTTGGGAGGACATATTTTCTTGTGTATACCGATGACAACAATAAGCTTGATTCTGGCCTCGCCGTGGTTGTCTAGTGGCTAAGGTACTCCGCTGCTGACCCTCAAGGTTGCGGGTTCGAATCACGGCTGTGGTGGCTGCATTTCCGATGGAGGCGGAAATGTTGCAGGCCCATGTGCTCAGCTTTGGCGGCACGTCAAAGAACGCCAGGTGGTCGAAATTTCCGAAACCTTCCACTACCGCGTGTCTTATAATCATGTGGTGGTTTTGGGACGTGAAACCCCACATATCCATCAATCAATCAATTAAGCTTGATTCTGTGACACCGAAGCAGAGCGCTAGCATTTACACAGTTGATGACGCCACATCTCTCGCTGTGTGGAGAGCGCATACCCTTGCACAAGCAATCACCTCATTTCCTGGCCTGCCGCGGTTTTCCCACGCTTTTAGCGCGGCTATATTATTAGCTAAGGGGGCCTTGTGAATGTGCAGAGGCGTAACGGCTCGGCAAATATTTTCTTTTCTACACATCACACCTAAGACCCTCCGCCCCTCCCTTTAACAGATAAGCTCTAAAAATAGCCACCGGGTGCCATTGACGTGAATTTATGCCACAGTTTTTAGACTTTATCATCTTCAAGTTCTGGTGCAACGGTCGCAGAGGCTAAAGCTACAGTGCTGGAGTCATCTATCTTCTCACGAGGCTTACCACAAAAATGGTGGCACACAACTTGTAGAGCCACTGAAGAGTGCTATGTCGGATTTCATGCGCATGCCATTTATGTCCCTGATAACTTTCAGAATTGCCAGCATTTAATGGTCTTTTGACGGTAACCGTTGTTAATATGCCTGTAATGACAATCTGCTGTCCTGAAGGCAAACCATCTGACGTTGGTCGAATGAAAGGCGACTGTCTTGCACCGGTATGAGTCTAAATCGATTTCCACACACTTCGCTGGTTCGTAGAACTGCCAAAGGTGGCTGTCGAGGTTTTGCTTGCACCAAGTTTCTATTTTCATCTAGTTCAACCACAATAAATAAGTGCAATGCATACCGAAATTTTACTGTCTATAATGCCTGCATAATGACGAGAGACTAACTAAACCTAATCGTGTATGAATGAAACACTGACGAAAACAATGACGCATGCCAACCACGGTGGAGATCCATCTTTACGAATGCTGATGTTGCACCATGTTGGTGTGACATAATAACTCTAAAGTGCTTCAAGGAGGGAGGCACACCGAAAATCTAAGGTAGCGCTTTTGTTGTGTTCTGTATTTATATCCTTCAACGCTTCATTGGCATTATTCTCACTGAAGCTAAAGTTATTGCTGCCTGATAATTATATTTTCATTTTGGTCATTATTTGTGAAACATTTTGCCGGCGCTTGCGTAAGCGCAGATTTGTGTATGGAGATTTAAATTGTGACCGCTGTCATATTTTTCACCACGGGAGCTGTTGCTACCTGTTCTTGGTAAGTGAAAGTTCTTCCAAGCGTGAGGTAAAGATTCTGTGCGTTGAAATGTGAAAAATGTGAGGCATCCACGCATCTACAGAGTAGTGGTGAAAAGCCTGACGAAACATCAGTTGTGTTGACATTCCCTCCTTCTTTGCGTCCTCCTCCCTCTTACTTCACTTTCCCGCCACTTGGTACGCTAGGCTATACATAGATATACTATACTTTACTCCCTAACCTACTTATCCCTTATCTATACTCTACTATGCTCTCCATGGTGGTGTAGGGTTGAAGAAGCTTGACTACTCACTCGAAGATTGATGCATCAAATTTAAGCCACGACAATCGGATTGTAAATTGAGAAGGAAATTCTTGAGACTTGTGAACTTGGACTTAGGGGCCCGTTAAAGAGCCACTGGTGATCTAAATTTCCAGAGTTCTCGTAATCGTATCAGGGTTTTCGAACGTTAAACCTCAGAAACAGATAGATGACGCAAAACTACGGCTTTATTTTAACTTTGTTCTCCCTCCTCATCAACTCCTCACTGCGCTCACTTTTCTTATCCACCCCCTTTCGAAACTCTACTAACAACAGCTATGGTACGCATTCCTTCTCAATTTTTTTCTCCTTCTTTGCGTTTGTTTTTTTTCTTTTCTTCGTCGTTTCTTTTTAATTTTATTCTGTTTATTGTTAATACCTTCTCATTTACAGAAAGGCAATGATGTGTTACCCATAAAGGCTTGTTTTGCTAGTGTGCCTGAGTAGCCGAGTTTTAAAGACACTGGTCTCTGTACCGTAAGTACGCGGAAATAAATATCGCATTTACTTTCGTTCTTCAATTATTATTTCTCCTACTCGAATCTCCTCCTTTCTCACCTCCTACTTTTTTTCCTCAATCGATTCCTGGATGAGGTGAGACGCTATATGTACCAGTGACCATTCACGATGATGGCACTTTTTTGTCAATGGCGGCCATCACAAAAGAAGCCTAAAATAATTCGCTCTTACAAAGTGTTGTGTTCCAAGCACCCCTGTGTCACGAGCGAGCCTCGGAACCCGCGAAGGACCGGTTGCTGAAACTGCTTCCAGATGCTGACTCCTCCCTTTCCCCCGCTCGGCGAAAACGAGCCACCGTCGTTTCCCCCGGCAGTTCGGCCGCCGCCTCCATCCGAATAGGAATAAACTTGTTTTTAACCGTTCGAGGCTGTCTGAGCTTTTTGGGACTACCGCGACCAACGCGTACGTCTATGGGCCGACGACAACACCGGACATAACAGTGGCGACGAGGAAATGGATTTGGACCAACGCTACGCAACGATATTGACAAGCTACAAGCTATGGCTACGCACGGGCTCCCAAATCGGCTACCCGAATTCAACGGCTCATCATGGTCATCGTGGTTTGGACGCCTGCAATTTTACTTCGAGGCTAACAACATCACTGATGCAGCAATGAAGAGGGCCAACCTGCTAACGCTGTGTGGGGAGCAGACATGCGACACAGTCTGTGCCCTGATTCAGCCACGCACTCCAGCAGCCGTTCACTACGACGACATCGTAGCAGCGCTACAAGAGCACTATGACCCAAGGTCATCGGAGGTCTACTGTCGAGCCCGCTTCCAACGGTGAGACCAACTGGAAGGCTAAAAAGTGGCCGAATACGTAGCGGCTCTCAAAAAGTTTGCTGCTGACAGCGATTTCGGGACGTTGACCGCGACAACTGCAGCTACTGCGCAGGAAGGAGGATCGACTGCCACACCTGCTAACACCACTATGCTCCCCTTGGACGTTATGTTGCGTGACCGTTTTGTGTGCGGACTGCGTGACGCAGGCCTACAACAACGCCTGTTCACTGAGACGGGTCTCACCTTTTCTAAAGCCTACGAGATTGCCCAACGAGCGGAGAGCGCCGGTCACCAGCAGAGGGATATTCGACGGAACGTCGAGCCGGTGCATCACACCAGTCAGCAGTCAGTTCATTCGACGTCTAAGGCAAAATCAAGCAGAAAGACACAGCGCTGTTGGCGATGCGACGACATGCACGATCCCCAGGTATGTCGATTCAAGACAGCGTCCTGCAATTTTTGCCAAAAACTGGGGCACATTGAAAGGGCATGCATCTCGAAGCGCAAACAGCTCGGACCGAAGACTTCAGTGCAACGGAACAACAATGTCGACGCACAGGAGGGCCAGACGCAAGATAAAAGCCGAACTGCACTAACGTCATCGGCACTATATGACTTAAACGCCGTTGTGAACCTCGGAACGAGACCGAAGATTACAACTGAAATTATGGTACACCAGCGCCCTATCAGGTTTGACGTGGATTCCGGAGCAGCATGTATGCTGATCAGCGAGAACACTTTTCGCGCTACTTGGCGTGAGAACGCGCCAGCTCTCCAGCAAGACGACACGCAGCTGAGAACGTGGTCCGGACATTCCCTTCCACTGCTGGGCTGTGCCAACGTAGACGTGTACTACAACGGGCAGAGCCATCAGCTCCCCTTGCTAGTCGTCCACGGTTCTGGATCAAGCCTCTTAGGACGAAATTGGTTCACCCCCCTTGGAGTGGTCTTTGGCGGAGTTCACCACACACTCAGTTATCCGTCAGTGGAGCAGCTTAAAGATAAATACAAAGCGGTTTTCTCCGAAGAAATACCAGGCAACAAACAGACCTCCAGTCACACTGGAGCTGCGGGAGGATGCGACGCCGAAATTTTTGAAAGCTAGGTCGGTGCCTTTCACCCTACGAACGTCAGTCGAGAATGAGCTTGACTGACTGCAGGAACAAGGGATCATCGAACCGACGCAACATTCGGAATGGGCTACACCACTCGTTGTCGTCCGAAAGAAGAACGGTACCCTACGCCTCTGCGGAGACTACCGGAGCACTGTCAACCTGGCGACGAAAGCATCTTACTACCCACTGCCGACACCGGAAGAGGTTTTTAGCACGCTTCGTGGTGGGAAAATCTTCAGCACCTTGGACTTGAGGTGAACGCGCTGGTCGCCGAAGAGAGCGGACGCGCATCACGTCGGCTTTGTCTTCCAAGAACTATTTGCCAGTGTTTTTCGGTCATTCAGCCCATGAATTTTACACCAACGTGTGCGGAAAGTGACCAGGATTCCAGTGACACCAAAATTCAAGGTGGGAAAGTATTTTTTGCCGGATTTGAGAGGTTTTCAACCCGCGCTCCTTTGGCCCGACGCTCACGAAAGCCGGCCGTCCGACGAGACGCGCTGAGCGTCTCCTCTGACGCGGCCGCTTTCTTCGCCTAACAACGATGGAAGTCCAAGTGAACGGGGAGGATATCTCCCCCGAAGAGTTTCTGGAAAGCAAGGATTGGTGCACCGTCGGATCTAAGACCCAAGTCAACCGCGCAAACGCGCAGAGTAACACCCAGAACGGAGCCCCCTCCTGCACCGGCGAGGGAGCGGACTGCAACCGACAGCGTTCGCGTCGACAACTGCGTAACATCAAGCAGCAAGTCATTAGAAAGAGCAAAATGCCACTACTCCCACGGAGCGATTTCAAGATCGTGATACGACCACGAGGAGGCCTCGACGTGGCCACCACTGAAACCGTGCGCCTCGCATCGGCGATTCACCGCGCGGCCAACGTACCAGCTCATGAAGCAGGGGAGGACACGGTGTGTTCCAACAATCGTCAAAACATCATCGTCGTGAGCACACCCCATGCCTCTCACGCCGACAAGTACAGGCAGCTTCAAGCCATCACCATCGGCGACCGCCACCACGAGGTTAGTGCGTATGAGACGGCCCCCGACAACACGGTGAAGGGAATAATCAAGGGCATCCCGTTGGAAGAAGACGCCAAGTCCATTCATATCAGCATCGTTCACGCACGCAACCCTTACGCCCTGGCAGCCAAACGGCTCAGTAACACCACGACCGTCATAGTGACGTTTGAAGGACCGCGAGTGCCCACTTACGTCAATTATGGCGGCGCTCTCCTTCGCTGCACCTTATATCGCAAGCAAATCGACATTTGTCACTGCTGCGGGAGACTTGGTCACCGCATGGACGTGTGCCCAAAGCCCAAGTACAAAGTGTGTCGTGGTTGTGACGCCCCTAACCCAGGCCCCAACCACCAGTGTTCCCCCCATTGCAAGCTGTGCGGGGGCGCACACATGACGGCGGACCGCAACTGCCGTGCAAGGTACAAAACGCCCTACATCGTGACGAAGAGACAGTGGGAACGACGCAGGACCAACGAGGAGGCAGAGGCCACTGCCACCAACTATTCCACCAGCAAGCCCCGCTCATGATCCAGGACACCTAGTCGAAGCCACTCCCGATCTCGTAGCCGCACACCGGGACCCCCGAAAGCAGCAGCAGCAACGCCGAGCTGGCAGCCGAACACCTGGACCTAACCCAACGAGGGTCACGAAGGCAACTGATTCGGCGAGCTTTGCAGATGCGGTCAAAGGAAAACGCGCAACAAACGCGGAGGCTGGCGGCAAAACACACACTAAGATAGAGGCGGAGATAGCTCAGTTAACACAGACGATACGAACTATGCGAAAACAAATTGAATGCATGCAGGTACAGATTCACTCAAAGGACGAACTCATACAAAAGCTCCCTTCTGCCGCTCACAGCGAGACTGATCAACAGGCAATGCAGGAAACACAAGAAGAACTCGTAGAGGACGGTGAGGCCGAAGGCCCTGATGCTAAACGAGGGCCGGCTATCTCCCTTAAAAAGTCAGTACGCGCGCAGCAACAGGCGACACCCGAGTGAAGGCACTCGAGGCTCGCGTGAGCAGTCTCGAGGAAACTATCACCGCGACTATCACGCGTACGATTCAACAGAGCTTGGAGAGCATTTATCTCAGATTGTCTAGATTAGAAGCTGCCAACAGCGCGCTGGTGACGTCGCATAGCGAAGTGGCGCCACACATGTAGTACCACATAACCATGGCAAGACACCATTCGAAACAAAAACGCACACAATGTACCCTGAACGGTTTCCAAGCCCGGACTGCCCCCTGTGTGGTGGACTGCCCCCTGTGTGGTGGACTTCGAGCATGTACTGTGGGGCTGCGCCTCTGCCGGTCCCCCTTTCACCCAAGAGGAAATGAAGCGACTCATTAAGGCCCAGGACCAGACCTCTCAAATCCTGGCCGTCCAAAGGGCCCGCGCGAGGGCCGTCAGGTTTAACCTGATGGTCCCCGAGTGGGCCTAGCCAGGTGACGCTGAGTTTACTCGCGTCTATTGTGGACCGAATAAAGTTGTTTCACTCATATGGCAGTGGAACTGTAGAAGTTACAAAAACAAACGAGCGCACCTACAACAATATCTGAAAACGATCCCCGAATGCCCAGACGTCATCATACTGCAGGAAACAAACGGCCCCGCCAAACTTTCAGGGTACCAGTCTATAACAGGCAAGGAGGAAAATCCAAACGTCACCACACTGGTCAAGCGAGAGCTCACGGTCATCGAACACGACACCCATGTCAATGATATTGAAAACGTCCTTGTAGAGCTGATTCCACCGCGTAAGACGCCCGACAGCATCTTCGTACTCAACGTCTACAGCAGTCCGAGATGCCGCAAACACCGCTTTCACGTCCTCTTCAAACGAGCGCTCGATATCGCCCAGGGGCAAACAACTCTTCATTAGAGGCGACTTCAACGCGGTGCATACGGCTTGGGGTTACAAACACGATCAGCCGAAAGGCAGGCATTTGTGGGAAACGGCGCAACTCGCCGGCCTCGAGCTGGTCACTGACCCAGCGGCACCAACTAGGCAGGGCAACAGCGTCAGCACTGACACCACGCCTGACCTTACCTTTACCGTGCAATACGCGAAAGGTGACTTGGAGAAACACCATGGAAGACTTGGGCAGGGACCATTACATTATCTCTATAGAAGCAGAAGGCGGCCCACAGGAACACAATGCCGGTCGCCAAATGAAGATCACCAATTGGGAACTACTACGAAAAAATTGAGACAAGCAACAGATTGAAGACATCAAAGACATTGAGCAATGGACCGAGCAACTTCGGCGCGACATCGAGAGGGCGACGCAAATGATGCCGTCAACAGCTGGGCTTGATAGAATAGACACCCGGTTACTACACATGTGGCATGCTAAGACCCAACTGCATCGCCGTTGGAAACGACAACGACATAATAGGAGACTGCGAAAACGAATAGCACAGCTCAACAAAGAAATAGAAAAGCACGCACTTAACCTGCAACAACAGCAATGGGAAGAGAAATGCGCGCAGATGGATGGTCAGCTCACTACGAGTCGCACATGGCAGATACTGCGGTACCTCATAGATCCCGTGAACACCAAGACCTCACAGAGGCAAGGCATATACAAAATCATACACGCTTACGGGGGAACGGAGCAAGATTTCCTACGAGAAGCGGAACTCCATTACATATCCCAAACGCGCCCGCAAGTACAACCGGACTACAGGGGAGAAGGCAACGCCATCCTAGACGCAGAATTCTCAATTTCCGAAATCGAGGCGGCCCTCGTCAAAGTCAATACCAAGTCAGCCCCAGGCCTAGATTGAATATCGAACAGGGCACTACGCAACCTCGATTACAGATCGCTAGAGAAACTCAAAGATTATATTAACGAGTGTTGTGTGCGTGGAAAGTTACCCCAGCCATGGAAAGAAGCGCAGATCATACTTATACCGAAACCCGGCAAGAAATTGCAGCTGCAGAACCTGTGCCCTATCTCCCTAACATCATGTGTAGGTAAACTGATGGAGCATGCGTTCCTCAATAGACTAACAGATTACCTCGAGGACAACAACCTATTACAACACACAATGATTGGGTTCAGAAGACATCTCTCCACACAGGATGCTCTTCTGCAACTAAAACATCAAATCATAGAAAATCCTGGGTGCTCAACGAGAGCCATCCTTGGCCTGGACCTGAAGAAGGCCTTCGATAACGTTCGTCACGACGCCATATTGCGACAAATAGACAGATTGAACCTCGGAATGCGAGTGCACAACTACGTCCGAGACTTCCTCACGGGAAGAACCGCACGCATGCGAGTGGGACAGCTAGAATCAAATCAAATCAACATTGGAAGCTCGGGTACACCACAGGACTCGGTGATCTCGCCGATGCTCTTCAACCTCGTCCTGCTGGGGTTACCCGAGCGATTACATCAAATTGATGGACTGCACCACACGCTATACGCGGATGATATTACGATCTGGACGACAACTGGCAGTGACGGAGAGATCGAGGATCGCTTACAGGCGGCCATAGAATGTGTGGAACATTACCTCGTAGGCACAGGACTCACCTGCTCGGCCGAAAAATCCGAATTACTGCTATATAGACCGGTGAAAAAGGGACGCCTGCCCAAAAACTACGTACCTTCAGAAAAACAAGAAATCAAACTAACATCATCAAACGGCTCACCAATCCCAATGGTAAAGAAGATCCGGGTACTGGGGATGATGATTGAGCAGAACGGCGGCAATGGTGAAGCACTGTGCAAGATAATGGCAAAGGCCACCAGCACGATGCAACTCATCCGACGCATCACGAACAAACATGCGGGCATGCACGAAGGCAGCGTCATACGACTCATACAAGCCGTTGTTATTTCACAACTAATGTACACGGCACCGTTTCACAAATGGACAGTTGCGGAAAAAGACAAGCTAAACGCCCTGATACGCAAGACGTACAAGTTCGCGTTGGGACTGGCACCCGGAGTCAGCACCAGCAAACTCTTAGAGCTAGGGTTGCATAACACCCTCGAGGAACTCGTGGAGGCGCAACAAGTTTCCTAGCTCGAGCGCCTATCCAAGACCCGCCCAGGCCGATACCTACTCGAAAAACTTGGCATCACGTACCATACGCAGCACGGCATCAAAGTCGAAATTCCAAGTTCGGTACGCGAGCAAGTATACGTACCCCCATTGCCTCGCAACATGCACCCCCAACACCATACGGGACGGCGTAAAGCCAGGGCACAACGCATTACTCAAAGCTACTCCAACGACACTGAAGCGGTTTTCACTGATGCTGCGCGTTATACCAATAAAGAGAGTTTCGTGGCGGTAGTTACCGGCCATCGTGGCAAGTACATCACAAGCCTCACTGTGAACACGGCACACGCTGAAGCGGCAGAGGAAGCGGCTATAGCACTGGCCCTCACACAGACCAATGTCACATACGTGATTAGTGATTCGCAAACAGCAATTCGCAATTTTGCCAACGGACGCATCTCGCAAGAGGCGTTTCACATACTCCAGCGACATCCCATACATCCAGGAGAGGTCGACTTCGATAACCGAAGGCACCTGTTATGGATCCCGGCACATACCGGACTGAGCACCCCCAACGAAGCGGCTCACCGCGTTGCTCGAGGCCTCACTCACCGAGCATCGCCGGAGGACGACGAGCCCCCGCGGGGAACTGCAGACATCTGGGCATGAGAGGATCGTATGACCAGGTTTCACGACATCACCACACATTACCAGTTACAAAGACGCATATACCCATCTCCTCACGAAAGGCTAAACAGAACGCAAGCGGTAGACTTCAGACAATTACAAACAGATTCCTACAGAAACCCTAGACTCATGCACGCCATCTATCCAGACATATACACTACAAACAGATGCACATCATGTGGCGAGGTAGCCACCCTTAGTCACATGCTGTGGGAGTGTCAGGGCCTAATAAACAATTCGAACAGTGCCGATTCATCTCACTCTTCCACCGCCAGCCTCCGCTCGCGTTGGAAGGCCGCACTGCTCAGCTCGAACCTGACAGCACAACTCTGGGCCGTCCAGCGTGCCGAGGAAGCCGCTTCGAGACAAGGTCTCGGAACCGCATCCGCGGTGGGTGCCCAGGCCCACTAAAAAACGCCGGACTCGAATCGCCTGGATTCGACAATTAAAGTTTATGTTCTTCTTCTTGGACTTGACACAAGCCTACCAGCAGCTGAAGGTGAGCGAATCAACGTCTGAACTGCTCACAATAAACACTATTAAGGGTCTTTACAAAGTTAAAAGGCTACCATTCGGAATATCTGCAGCGCCAGCAATCTTCCAGAAATTTATGGAATCTACACTTAGCGGGATCCCAGGTGTTTGCGACTACTTGGACGATGTTGTTGCTGGTGGCGCCTCCAATGAAGAGCACACAGAACGCTTCGAGCTCATTTTGGAAAAGGTAGCATGTGCTAATTTGCGCATCAGTAAAGAAAAATGTGTTTTTGCGGTGCCTGAAGTGAAGTTTCTTGGACATCAAATTGACGCGCAGGGTATCCATTCCACTGAAGACAAAGTGCATGCAATCACCGCAGCACGAGCGCTTACTACCAAGCAAGAACTGCAGTAGTTTTCGGGGCTATTGACGTTCTACGACTGGTTCTTAGAACATCGAGCTACAGTGGCCAAAGATCTATATCAGCTTCTGCAGAAAGAAGTCCCATGAACTTGGTCGCCACGCCACCAAGAGTCATTGTTGCCCTTAAGCAACTACTTCGCAAGTCTACTGTTCTGCGACACTACGACAAAAGGAGACCCCTACTGCTAGCCTGTGATGCATCACCATACGGAGTGGGAGCAGTCCTCTCCCAAGATGATGACCAGGGACGGGAAGCCCCGATCGCTTTTGCTTCGCACACCCTATCGCAGGCAGAGAGGAATTATTCCCAGCTAGATAAAGAGGGACTTGCCATCGTCTACGCAGCAGATCACTTTCGGCAGTACATTACCGGCAGGGAAGTGACTTTCATAACAGGTCACCGGCCCTTATTGGGTATTATGGGTCCCCAGAAGCCAATGCCACAGACATTGTCGCCGCGAATGACACGATGGTGCATCAAGATGTCGGCGTACGATTACGAACTCGTACATCGCACTGGGAAGAAACACCAGAACGCCGACGCACTAAGCCGCCTGCCGCTAGACACCACAATAGATGAACCACCCCCGCCGGGTGATATACTCATGTTCGAGGCGCTTTCGAACCCTCCGCTAACAGCTGACACGGTATCAGCATCAACGCAGGAGTGCACTGTCTTGAAGGAAGTCTACGCAGCTATACAAGAAGGCAGCGTGCAGAGCTAAAGGGTGAACACTTCAACGCTTACCGCAAGCGAGCTGCGGAGTTGAGCACTCATCGCGGTTGCGTCACCTTGGGATCAAGAGTTGTAATTCCATGGCACTTCGCGAACATGCCATGTCGCTTGTCCACGCAGGTCATCGAGGCATTGTTGCCATGAAAAAGTGCGCCAGAAGTTATATGTGGTGGCCTGGTATCGACCATGATATAGAATTAACAGTTCATGATTGCCAGCCTTGCCAATGCAACCACAGAAGCCCGCCAAGAGCCCCTATTCCTGAATGGGAAAGACCAGCCACGCCTTGGCACACCCTGCACATTGATTTTGCTGGACCTATCGAAGGGTGTTCGTTCCTGGTGGTTGTAGACGCATACATCAAGTGGCTGGAGGTAAAACGAATGGCTACAACGACATCAGCAGCAGTTATCGACACTCTGCGGTCATTGTTTGCAACGTTTGGCCTACCGCGCAAGGTGGTCTCGGACAATGGCACTCCGTTTGTGTCCACGGAGATTCTCAAGTTTTACAGCGACAACGGCGTCTCGTCTGTTACATCAGCTTCTTACCACCTGGCTACGAACGGACAAGCCGAGCGCTACGTGGCTGAGCTAAAGCGCGCCCTTACTAAAGACCAGACTGGGACAATCCAACGCCGCATCGCGCGCTTTCTCTTCAGACAGCACAACACTGTTCAAAGCACTACTGATCAAACGCCAGCGAAATTGATGTTCGGACGAGAAATGAGAACCCAGCTGACAGCAATTGTCCCGAAGCCCTCAGCCAAAGCACCGTCGGAGGAATAAAAGCTCCCGCATAGCAGGAGAATTGGAAGTGGATAGCGCATATACGCCCGCCAGTTCCACAGAAATCCCGGCTGGGTTGAAGCGACGGCATTCAAACGCATAGGTTTGCGGTCAAGGCTCGTCGACATTGGTGGAAAGGCCACACGCCGCCACCTTAATCAGCTACGCCGTTCAGGTAATTTGCCAAGGGAACCTCCCATTCAAGCAGCCACCTCGACGGAAGCTTCGTTCCACTTAGCCTGGCATCTCACACCAGATGAATCGGCGCCGCCGCCCGCCGGCCCTGAACACAAAAGAAACGACACCCAGCGAGCGGAGGCTTCTCTTCCTAGTGCGTCCAGAGCGTCCACGCGCCCACGGCGGCCCCCAGCTTCCAAGCGACAAGCTAAGGAGGGAGATGTTGTGTTCCAAGCACCCCTGTGTCACGAGTGAGCCTCGGAACCCGCGAAACTATCCTCTTTCATCCCCCTCTACCCCACCCCAAAGGCACTGCGCCGTGTCGCCTGTAGGCAGACAGAAATTAGGTGCCTTCTTCCTTTTCCTCATGAACCACTAACAACAACCCGCGAAGGACCGGTTGCTGAAACTGCTTCCAGATGTTGACTCCTCCCCTTCCCCCGCTCGGCGTAAACGAGCCACCGTTGTTTCCCCCGGCAGTTCGGCCGCCGCCTCCATCCGAATAGGAATAAACTTGTTTTTAACCGTTCGGGGCTGTCTGAGCTTTTTGGACTACCGCGACCAACGCGTACGTCTATGGGCCGACGACAACACCGGACATAACACAAAGCAAGTGTTACGAAGACAAGATTTCACGTAGGGGCTCTGAGCAAACTTAATAAAGAACAACTTTCATGGCAATAGCAACTATATGAACACAGTTGGCTCATTTTCGCGATCACCGTAGTGTTATGCCACGTACATGTATAGCTAAATATGTTGCAAGACACCAGCAATATCATGCTCTCGATGCCGTCTATTGAGCTCAGCCACCTGACGGACAACATCTTCGGACGAACAAAACGCTCGCCTTTAAAGGCTAGTCAATTAAACAATCTAATAAAGAATATTTTGAAACAGCCCCGCCACGGTGGTCTAGTGGCTAAGGTACTCGGCTGCTGACCCGCAAATCTCAGGAACGAATCTCGGCTGCGGCAGCTCCATTGCCGATGGAGGCGGAAATGTTGTGTGCTCGTGTACTCAGATTTGAGTGCACGTTAGAGAAGCCCAGGTGATCGAAATTTCCGGAGCCCTCCTCTGTGGCGTCTCTCATAATCATATAGTGGTTTTGGGACGTTAAACCCCACATGTCAATCAATATTTTAGATGACGAAAAATAGTCTTAACTCCTAGCAACAGTGAGCAACATATATTTGGTCGCACCGTTATTGCGTGTGTCGGCATAACTTTAAACTGTGGCTAAAGTTAGCTGGGGCACGCTTTATAATAATTCCCTCATTTAGTGACTCTTATGAGCAGTTAAAGTTAATGTTATGTCAAAAATTTTACATGCTCAGTCGTTCTGGTGTCTTCAGAACACTACTATAGCAACTGCGTGGCAATCATCCTGGAACGGTTTGCGAGCGTTGTGTGAGCTGCGTTTTTCCTGGTGTTCCTGCTTCAAGAGCCTGATCCTCGTACGCACCAGCAGGCAAACCAAACGCTGCGGGCGAAGTTTCTGTCTCATACACGACAACTGAATTCAGTTTTGTAAGAAAACGGGTGTCTTTTTGTGAATCGTCTCCTGGTCATGATGCTTCTTGAACGATTGTTTCAATCTTCGAGTACCTTCTCTTCATGTGATCTATGTGACCCCTGTGCCTCTGACCATCTTAAGTAACAGTTGCAAATGACCTTTTGCTGCATTCTTCAAGTACTACCGCTGGTAGACATGCAGGGTTGTTAAGAAATGTCTTAACCTACGCCTTGTCGCCTGGCGCATAATGTTCGGCCGGTCATCCACCTTGCCCTTTTGAGTAAGATTTTGCGGTTGTAGCGTGGCCACGTGGGACGGCAGCTGTCTTCCAAACATTATCTCTACAGACGTTTTCTGCGCTGTGGTGTGTGGTGCCGTATTCTCCTTGAAAAAAAACCTCGATAGCTGGCTGGAAAGGCTTCCATTAGTCGATTTCGTGAAATCCCTTACTACTTCTGCCACCATACATTCCGCGTGCCCATTTATAGCCGGGTGATATGGAGCTGATGTTATGTGCTTATGTCCAGCTTGAAGAAGAGATGCCTTTCGGACCAAACAAAACCCCTTCCGTTATCGAAAACTATGATTTGCGGTATGCCAGAAGTGGCGTACAGCGATTGAAGTACATCCATTGCAGCGGAAGTAAACGGTGATGTAAGTTGTCTTACTTCTTACCACATGTAGAATGCATCCACTATGAATCAAACATTTTTGTTGATCACCAGCGATGCGAAGTCAACGTGAACGACCTTATATGGTTCCCTTGGGCGGGGTCATATAGTTTCCGTGATAAACTCTTACGGAACTGTGGCATTAGTGTCTATGGGAGCTCCAATCCACAACGCTTCAGAGAGCATGAGAATAATGGGCAGTACATGAATTTGTCTAATCTTCCTGCTTTCCGCTGCCTGTGTGTACGGGTCACTTGAAAGAATTTTCCACGAAACAAAAATTAGGAAGTTTTCGGCGGTTGCACTTCACCACCTTATTTTTTAAGGGTTACCAAAACAATGCCGAAACACAGCAATAAACAAAGCCACAAGTCCATTCACCACCCGCAGGTATGAAGACTAAGCAATTTCCAGTACTACGCATCATTCCCATCGTCACTGAACGATCGCAGCGCCAGAGTCTCCTCTAGGTGGTTTTAGGAAACTCTATGGGTGGGGCCACTCCGCATTCAACACCACGCAAGGAAGGCGGCTGTGCACTTAACATGTCTCGCATGATCACTACTTCGACCATGTTGGCGTCTATGCTTGGCCACCACAGGTGACTGCGAGCTAAACGTTTCATCGAAGTCATTTCCGGATGATAATCATGAAGTAGAGCTAAAACGTTATATATTGATTGCGTAGGAATTGCCAATCGTGTGCCCCATACTACACAACCACAATGCCTGGACTGTGCTTGTACCCAATCATTGTATTGTTGAAAAGTTGCACCCTGTCACGATGCCGTGTATCCGGTTTGTAGCCCAATATAATGTTGAGGAAGTGTGGGGTCTTCCATTGTCAGGCTGGCTGTCCGCTGGTGTGAGGAGAAGCTGTCCTCTCAGCTGCTCACGCCAGCAGCCGAGCCGCGTTGACATGCTGGCCCTTCACGCTCGGCCCCTTTGCAGACCTAGCAAACGAAAACAAACAGTTCCATCCAAACAGCGAACTTTTTTTTTGAAGTGAGACACGTGCACTGCGATATTATTAGATGCGAAGCATCTCTTTCGCTCGCGTGTGTAACTCCACACGTATGAACGTGTCGCAACGCGTTCCCCTCACCGCAAGTGTTGGAGTGGGGCCAAGTAAGTTAACTCGCACCTGCACGTTGACGTCACTTTCTTCCTCACCCGCAGCAGCTGCCGGCTTCTCCACTCGCTCGCAACACAATTTTCTCTCGGTTCACCCTCTCCACCACACGCAACACTCGGCCGCGCATCGAGTAGAGTGGAAAAAGGAGCTTTAGAATAGCGCACCGCAAGCCCTAGTGGTGCGGATGTTGCCGCTGCGCAAGTGTCGTAACGCGAGCCAAAGTTCATGATTGCGGTCCACCCGCTCCAAATCTGCAATAGCGTGCGACCCATGCAGCCAGCAAGACCTGCAAACGCTGGCATCGATGATATGGTGTAGCTGCTATCGTGCATTTGGATTTGCGTGGAGGGCTAACGCTAATCTAAATCTCATGAGGTGTCCGCTACGCCCACTGACGCTATTTTAAAACTCCCTACTTTTTCGCCTCTTTTTTCTGTGATGAAACTTGCACGAAACCAAACCCACCTCCCGTGTCTTGGCGTTCCAAAAAATATTTATCGAGTAAATGCTAAAACGAGTTTCACTGCGAACGGTTATTTTAGCACCCGGTTCGACGCTCGTTTCAACCGGGGTAATGCCGTGCGCACCGTTGCTGCTTCACATCTTATCAGGCTTCCCTTCGGAAAGATAGGCCAGAATTTTTTAGGGGCAAATTTTTTTATAGCGGCACCTGTTCGTCCCTCGTAGTCGTTGTAGTAGTCTGTAACAAATATAACATTTTGACCTCCGAGGTGGTGCCGGTTAGAGATTTCCTCTGTGCGTTGTTGCACAATAAAAGATAGTGCTCAATGTACATGCCAATGGCTACTAAGGGGGAATGAGAGACAGGATAATTCGGCTTTTAGTTAACATGCACGCTGCGAATTTTTATTGTTCAACATCGCTCAGAATACAAGAAAGGGTTGCTACGGTAAACTCGCTGGGCGTAACTTTCTAGGTTTTAGAAAGGTTTAGCCAGCGTTGGGCCGCAGTGCCATAAATACAGTGAACAAGTATATACCATGAACTCGAGGTGGTTAAAGGTGGGAAGTAAAAACGAAGCGCAAGCCGTAAGAAAGTGTGCGTATTACCCCTCTCGTTCAGTCCTTGGAATGCGCGCTGGATGGCGGTGCTTCTATATAAGGAATATGTGATGAAAAGATGTGAGATGGTGGTACTTGAAAAGTTGTATAGGTGGACGAAGGGACACACAGGCAAATGCATGGACGGACGCACGGATGGCTGCACAGACGGATGGACGCATGGACGGACGCAGGAGCGGATGCATGAACGAAAGCAGAGATGGAAGAACAGATGCACGCACGGACGGGCGGGTGGACGCACGGGCGGCCACACAGACGCACGCATGAATGGACGGAAGCAAGAACGAATAGATGGACGGATGATTCGCCCCACTATTCATCGTTCACGCCGTGGATAAGCTGCCATTTTGTTTAGAAAAAGTTTATTTACAGCATGTACAGAACACAAAGGCTTCATACCATTCCAGTAACAGGGCACATACACTTCTGCACATCTATATTTCACGACTATCATCACTACGTTACAGTGAAGACATTTGCTCTAATATACATGATTATGTTGGCATACATGTACACAAAAATTCAATGTGATATCACGATACAAGGGTATAACGATACAATAGATCCAAATGAAACACAATTTGTAACAAATGAAATCATATATAACAACTCAACGGGCACTGCTTAGCACCAAGTCGGTCGGAAAATGAGTTGTATCCTTTCGTGTTCCACCTTGACGAAAGGGCACGACCAATGCCGCCGAAACTCTTGCTCCCCGAGGAAGAAAAGCTCTTCAGAGAGGAACGCGAGGATTTCTCGTTTCATTCTCCCCAGTATCGGCCACATGGCACGCCGCCGGCAATTGGCAGCTACGGCCTCACATCGGTTTCTCCAAAGGCTGAACAGCCCCGAAACTATTAAGAGAGCGGAGAAGCGGCTACGCGGAAATCGGCCGTTGGACACGAAAGTTCGCACACCCTGTCCCCGAAAACCAGCATTAACCGCACGCCAAATAAGGCGGGAAACCACACATTCAAACTTCGCATGTCGATTGGTCTCTACCATGACGTAATTGGGGCAAGGGGAAGTGCGAACTACCTGCCATCGCTGCAACCGATCTCGCGTGGGGAGCAAGCCCCAGCCCAACCTCCAGACAAAGTCTCTGAGATGCCCTGGCAACACTGCGGCAGTTATTGGTTTCAAAGCTCGGTTCAATACAGATTGACGATGCTAGGGCATCAAGGGTCGTCGAATGGCGGCCATTGTGTCCACCACTTTAGAATCGGCCACCTCTATCTCTGGGCACGTAGCTTCCAAACGTCGGTGAAATGCCAGAAGGGCTCGATACAAAGATGGTAATTCAGTTGATTGGGGACCTTTGTTTATTTGGCTATCCGGCAAGAAGACACGTTGTGAAGGCCCCAGATGGTAACGAGCCAGTGTCTGAGCGGGCATGTCATCATTGCTTAGTATTCGCAATAGAGTGCGGAGGCACAATGTAGAAGCCGTGATGGAAACGTCGGGGAATGCAAAACCGCCTTGATCTCGCGGTTGAGCTAACGCTGGACGCGATAATAATTCTGTGCCACCAGACCAAAAAAAAAATGAACTGATGCAGCTTTGCACTTTCCTGCAGACGTGGAGCGGTGGTTTAACAGAATGGCAAAGGTACCAAAATTTTCCTAGGTACACCGTTTGAGTATCGGCGTTCCAAGAGGGGGAATTCGAAGTACCTGGCTGCTTTGATATCATTTAGAAGAGTTTGTACAACGGATGACCAGATGCTATCCTGTATACCAAATACATTGAAAGTAACTCCGAGTAATGAAATCTCAGGAGACCACTGTAAAGGCGACGTGATGTTGATACGACCGCTGGGGTTGCCAATGAAAAAATACCGGCTTTTAGAAAAGTTTAACGTTGCACCGGAGATAATACCGAAATCATGGAATGTATCAAGAGCATGCTGCAGCGACTGTTCATTATGTACATATAGAGTGATATCATCTGCATATGCAGCGACTTTTACTTGAGTGTCACCGGGTAGAGGTAAGCCATGAATCTGCGGGTGATGTTCAACGGCCCTTAAGAAGGGCTCTAATGCAAGGATAAATAACACTGGGGAGAAGGGACATTCTTGACGGACCCCACGCGTGACTCTAAATGCGTGACTCTCACGGGAATCTAAGTAAAGGGTACTTTCTAAATTAGTGTACATCGCGTTGATAAGGTCAATGAACTTATCCGGAAATTCGTATGCATGAAAAACATTTAGTATGTAGCCATGTTCTATGAAATCAAAAGCTTTCTCTTGATCTAATGAAACCAACAGTCCTTGCGCACATCGGCTAATGGTGTATTGAATGAGGTCACGCGTTAACCACGTATGGGTGTGTATTTCTCGGCCCGGAACAGAATAGACCTGGTGGGGAGCAATTATTGTTGCAAGAAATGGACTGATTCGGCGCACCAAAATGTTAGCCAAGAGCTTGTAATCTACATTGAGTAGGGTAATAGGGCGCCAATCTCCTGGTCACGTGGACATTGGGTCTTTCTTGGGAACTAGGGTTATACGGCCTTTGTGGAAAGAAGTTGGAAGTGTAATATCTTGGAAACACATGCGAATGACGCGTGACATAGTTGGACCAATGATAGGCGAGAACTGTACATAAAACTCTGCAGCGAGTCCATCAGGCCCTGGGGCCGATCCCTTTTTCATTGCGTCTACTGCGCCTTTGATTTCGTCATCGGATGGCGGTGATAGGAGGACGTCATTTGACATGTTGGAATCATGAGGTAAATCTGTAAGTAGAGGTAAATCTGTTAGTAGAGGATGCGAAGAAACGGATCCTGGGTAACGGACATTAGCACCAGATTTAGCTATTGACTCAAAGTGTTGAGTGAATTCCTGAAAGTCGCGCGTACCCGCAGCAGCTGGGGTGATAGAGTTCAGCGAGTGGGCAGGCGAGCCTGGTGGACGAAGCAGAGCTCTGCGTGCATACCTTAGCACCTCAGGGTGCGCACAGGGTGCACGTCTACAGCGCCAAGCTGCAGCCGAGAGTGAAGAAGCGCGCATAATACGCTGGTACCGTTCAACGAGCTCCTCTTGCCATGCCCGCATTACAGTGGAAGGACTGGGATCTCGATTGCCAATGCGTATCTTCTGGATTAACAATGACGCATCTTTCGACATACGGGTGCAAAGTCCTCTGCCCGACGCACTGCAATGATGCCGCCACTGTTCTTTGAGGCGATCCCATTCAGCTACATCGGCCCCAATAAGCGATTCACGTAACGCTCGGGATAATTTCTCCGTAGCCTGAGAGTCCTGGAGGACGCGGCAATCGAGACGCCATGGTCTGTGAACCGTTGGCGTCCCCGCTGGCAGGCGGAGAGATAACATAACCGGCCGATGGTCGCTAATATACACCGGTGTCAGTGGCAATGACATTACCCCGGTGTCGTGAACGTAGGTAATGAGACTGGGGGATGCATACACGCGATCAATTCGGCTGCTCGACGCTGCTCGACGCCAAGTATAGGCATAATTACTGCCATGCACAATTTGATGAATGTCACTCAATGCCAATTGCTGCACTAGACGTTCGAGTTCTCTGACATTCCAGTTTGACCGGCCGCGACCCTGACCTCGAACGTCTGCGTGTGAGTCTAAGACACAATTGAAATCCCCTAAAAGTACCACATGTCGGGAATTTAAAAGGAACGCATCAAGAGATTGGAAGAACGCGTTTGAGTTCTCGCGTGCCGCTGGGGCATACACGGCAACAAATCTTATTCTTAACGAAAAAAAGGTGCAGTCGAACGCCAGCACGCGTCCGAAGGCATCGAAGAAAACATGATGGTCACGTAAAAGACCTCGGTTAAGAATAACGACTCCGACGCCAGTCGAATGCGTGCTGGCGTACGAAAAAAAATTGCCCGCAGCTTCCCTCGGGGGAACACTGAGGAGGATGCGGAGCATATAATTGGCTAACGGGGTGTTAAAGTGTGACTTACTTGGATCGATGGCTAAATTGGTTAACGTGGTTGTGAAATGGGGTGTTAAATTGCGACTTACTTGGGTCGATGGCTAAATTCGTTAACGTGGTTGTAGGAGGGGGTGTTAAATGAGTGAACACGTACACACGTATGCGAAAGGGCGGCGCTGGTCGAAGGGACGTCGATCATTGTGTTTGTGGATTCGTTGGAATTCATTTCACCGCTACCTTGGACGTCGACGCGCCGTACAAACCAACCAACGAGCGGCAACTGAGCGAGCGAGCGCCGACCTTGAGTATATATACAGCGCGACGGCGCATGCACTGTCAGCTGTCGAATGTTCGAGAAGGGGGAGAAGCGCAACGGCGCATGCGCGCGCGTCAGCTGCCGATGTTCTCGAAGCGCGACGGCGCATGCGCGCGCGTCAGCTACCGATGTTCTCGAAGCGTGACGGCGCATGCGCGCTACATTATACAGCTAGCGAATGTTCGTGAAGAGGAGAAGCGCACGCGGTGTGTACAAGGAGAATTAAAGAAGAGTTGCTGGAGTGGAAGCTCTTGCGATGCCTTGCCAGCAGAAGTGAAGCCACCTATTGCCACTGCCCAGATGGCGGAAACATGCTCTTTTCTGATAGTGCCCGCTTAAAGATCAAGTGGCTTTGATACGTTATGTAAATACTACGGTAGTTCTATATTAAAGGGTGGTTGTTCTTGACGAAATAACACTCAGAAACAAATATGGATGACTGAATCTTCAAAGAACTTTGCCTCCAATTAGAGGCTCACTACGGAAAACTAGTGACTTTAAGAAGCACTTGGAGCACTATGAGGCCCCAAAAATGTTGGTTGCATTAAAGTCGTTGGGCGCGCGAGGGAAACGCTTCGTTTTAGATCGCTGAACGGCGACACTTTATCATGCCCCTAGTAAGATGGCCGCCACAGCCGCCATCTTGCCAGAGGAACGGCTTCACATCTGCGCAATCATTTCCACCCCAGCAATTTTTTTAATCCTCCTTGGGTGTGTAGAGGAGGAAGGGTGCACAGATGGTGGAGGAGTGAAGCGCGCGCGGTGTGTAGAGGAGGAAGGGATGCACAGATGGTGGAAGAAGGAGGAGGAAGCTTGCGGACGGCGCCGCACTACAAGCCTCGAGTATTAGATGCTCCGCATCTAAAAAACAATCAAAATTGAACGCGCGCTTGAAAGCGATTACATCAGAAATCTTGAAAAAATTTGTTTCTTGCACAAACAGCAAATCACAGTGCACTGAACGTGCAAAAGCCAACACCTCAGCCTGTTTTTGCGGATTTCGGAAACCTTGAACGTTAAAAGTAATAACTTTCAGAGTAAGAGCCATGGGGAAAATGAAAACATAGTATAGGATCACGCAAATGCAGGGGTATTTTTATCAGGTGCGGGAGCCAATGCCCCGCAAGTGGCTGAGTGATTTTTTCCGGCCAGGCGATCCACCGGAGGCTCGGGGCTTCCGGGATCGCGTCAAAGTCCGCAGGGGACTTCTGTCTCTGGTGGGGGCTTCTAAGTCACGAGTAGTTATCCGGGGACGTTTGGTGTCCGGGTGTTTGAGCGAGGATGGTACAAAGACGTCTCCACTGTCCTGGCTTATGTCACTGGGGCTGGTGTCTTCGTCAAGAGGGGCGAAGCTCGTTATAGCGGCACCTGTTCGTCCCTTGTAGCCGTTGTAGTAGTGTGTAACAAGTATAACATTTGACCTCCAAGGTGGTGGCAGTGAGAGATTTCTTCTGTGCGTTGTTGAACAATAAAAGATAGTGCTCAATGTACATGCCAATGGTTGCTAATGAGGAATGAGACACAAGAGCATTCGGCTTTTAGTTGAAGCGCACGCTGCGATCCCAATTAGCAGCCTTTGGAATGTACATTGAGCACTATCTGACAAGAAAGGGTTGCTACGTTATACTCGCTGCGTGTAACCTCCTTAGTTTTAAAAGGGTTTAGCGAGCATTGAGCCGCAGTGCCATGAATACAATGAACCAGTGCATACCATGAACTCGAGGTGGTTAAAGGTGGGAAGTAGATGCCAAGCGCAAGACGTAAGAAAGTAAAAGCCGAATTCTCCTGTCTCTCATTTCCCATTAGCAGCCATTGGCATGTACATTGAGCACTATCTCACAGAAAAATATTGCTGCGTTATACTCGCTGGGCGTAACCTCCTTGGTTTTAGAAAGGTTTAGCGAGCGTTGGGCCGCAGTGCCATGAATACAGTGAACTAGTATATACCATGAACTCAAGGTGGTTAAAGGTGGGAAGTAGACCCGAAGCGCAAGCCGTAAGAAAGTGTCCATGTGCCACCTCTCGTTTAGTCCTTAGAATATCCGTTGGATGGTGGTGCTTCTATATGAGGAATGGAGAGAGGCAGTAAGCAAAATAAAAATCGATGGTGAAGTCGCCGATGGATGGAAACTTAGCAGGATGAGCATGATCTATAGAGGAAAGGGGGGCAATGCTGACATAAACAACTACCGTCCTATAACAGTGACATGAGTGGTCTACATGCTGGCGATGCAGATTATAGAGGAAAAACTGCAGGCATGGTGTGAGGGTTAGGGGGTGCTAAGGGAACTGCACAATGGGTTTCGGAAACACTGGAGGTTGGAAAACAACCGGTTCTCACTGACGCAGTGCATCGAAATATCAAAAAAGGAACACAGGCCTCTGTGGCTAGCATATTTGGATATCAAGAGAGCATACGGTAGCGTAGTTCAAGAGGAATTGTGGCGAATAATGGACACACTAGGTGTGGAGGCTTGAGTCACTAATCTTTGAAAGGATATCTATAAAGGTAACAAGGCAGTTTCGAAGTGGGAAAAACAGATATCCAAGCCTACAGAAGTAAAACGGGGGCTTAGGCAGGGGTGTCCTCTGTCACCCTTGTTATTCATGATGTGCCCAAAAAGAATAAAGGCCAAATTAGAAGGAAGTGGACTGGGCTTCAACCTCTATTTCGTCAAACAAAGAAAACTCATTGAACAGGCACTACCAGCGTTGAAGTACGCAGATGATATAGCGCTAATGGTCGAGAATAAGAAAGATTTGCAGAGATTGATGGACACCTGCGGTAATGAGGGAGATAGTTTAGATTTCAGTTTCAGTAAGAAAAAAATCAGCACTCCTGATTTTTATTGATAATGAAGGTAGTGAGCTTAGTATACAGGAGGTCACGCTGGAGATAACAGATAAATACAAATATATGGGTGTATGGATAAGCAATGGGGCCGAGTACCTAAGGGAACACGAAATATACGTGAGGACTAAAGGTAACAGGAATGCAGTGGCTATGAAAAACAGGGCACTGTGGAAATACAATAGATGTGAGGTTGTGAGAGGAATATCGAAAGGGGTCATGGTTCCTGGTCTGACGTTTGGCAATGCGGTCTTGTGTGCATGAGATCAGAAGTCCAAGCAAGGTTAGAAATTAAGCAACGTGGAATAGGCAGGCTTGTCTTAGGAGCTCACGCGAATACACCAAATTAGGGAGCACAAGCTGAAATGGGATGGACATCTTTTGAGGGTAGGGAAGATAGCATCAAGATAAAATTTGAGAATCAATTGAGAGAAATGGGGGAGGAGAGCTGGGCTAGGAAGGTATTCAGTTACTTATACATGAAGAATGTCGATACAAAATGGAGAAAGCGAACCGGAAAATTGACTGGTAAATACTTAAAGAATAGCACGGGGCCAAACCAAAAAGAATTATCAGTTAAGAAGGTGAAGGAAGCTGAGACCATAATGTGGAGAATCGGCATGATTAAGAAGTCCGCACTAGACATCTATCGAACTTTTAAGCTGGAAATTGCCAAGGGCAGGATGTATGATAATACTCGAGGTAGTTCTCTACTGTTTGATGCCAGGAGGGGAGTATTGCGAACCAAGACATATCGGGCCAAATACGAAGGGGTAGACACGTTATGCAGTGCGTGTGGAGATGAGGAAACTGCCGAACACTTGATAATGTTCTGTAAAGGGTTTCACCCTATAGTTCAGGATGATGGCGCAGAGTTTTTCAAAGCACTGGGGTTTAGGGACAGGGAAGGCAAAATAGACTTTAAGTGGATAAAATTAACTAGAAGGAGATTATCTAATTGGTGGCTAAAGTAAAGGCACGAGTGAAAATTAAACCCTTTACTCCAAAGTACGAGTCCTCAACCTCACTATTTAAAGGAAAAAAATCTAGTTTTTCGTTGACTAAGTATTACGGCTTGGTGGCGTTAGCCACTGCCCGATCTGAAGGATACAGCCATATCGATCCATCCAATTCATCCAATCCAATATACGATGAAAAGATCCGAAATGAAGGTACTTGGAGTGTTGAATAGATGGACGAACGGACACACAGACAGATGCATGGATGGACGCAAGAACAGACGCAGGAACGGACGCACGAACAGGCGCACGCGCGACGGCTGCGAACAATATTATCTGGAGTTTCACGTACAAAAATTACAATATGAGTATGAGATGGCGTTTTTTAACGTGCACGAAATCGCACAGTACACGGGCCTCTAGCATTTCGCCTCCATCGAAATGCGACTGTCGCAGCCATCAGGAATCGAACCCGTGACCTTCGGGCCAGCAGCCGAGCAACGTGTTCACTACTCCACTGCGGTGAACGCGAGTGAAAATATACGTTGCCAAGGTGATTTGTTCCACTTTTGCAAGTAATGAATGCTAGAGACCGGATTCCTTGCGTTAATATCGTGCCATTTTGATATATGAGCATGAATTAGAGGTTGAGAAGGGCTTTTACAGGGTTTTTAGAGCACATATTATTGCCTATTCTTGATGTTTGTGCCTAAATTTCTATAAGGGCTGGTAAATGGCTGTTTTCAAAATTGATTCCTTTGTGACCACTAATTATTTTAAAGTTTTGCTATTGAGTAGAGTTAGCGGTCGTTATTTTTGTTACCGGGCAAACTTCGGTATTCGCAAATTCATCGGCGGCGACCTACAATATATCTCGGAAGTTCCTTACAGCACTGTCAAGGCTACTTGCCCTTCTAAGCAATTAGGAAGGCCAATTAGCCTTTACTAATGCACTGATCAGTGTCGCGTCGTCGGCTCCACAATCTATACGACGTCTGCTCGCATGTGTATAGGCAACAGGAGGTGCTTCGGTGCAGCCGGAAGTTCACGAAGTAGGAACGCAAAACCGCGAAGCGTCATCAGGGAAAACTATACATGGAACATAAAAACTCTGATGGCCACGTGGTTCTTGTTTTGTTTGTCATTTAGTTCTTAAACGATGCTTTGCAGGTCGCATGAGAAATTTTAGACACTAGAAGTTGTTACGTGGCCAATGGAGACCTTTGTACCAATACAATCCTTCGATTGGTTCATCACAAGCAGCGAAAGCATGATGCGAGGAGGTGAGCCTGAAACCTTTGCAGTTCGCCCTGCGTAGACTTCGCAAGCGCCTTCCTTTTCTTTTCGGTACCGGAGCCACACGAATCTGCAAGATAAAACCACGCAGACGCATTAACACGTCATTCTTGGTTGATGTAATCTTTTTTTTTTGGTAGTATGGAAGAGATTAGTCAAGCATCAGTAGTTTTAAGCGATTGCGAAATGTCCTTTTTCAAAGATCACTGAAAGTGATTGCAGCTCGAACACCACTGCTACACGTGATACGCTATCATGTTCTATATCAACTCTAATGTCGGCAAAATGAACTATACAGTTTTGAGTGCAGTGGCTATTTCCATCTCATTCCTTTGGTGACATGTCCCCGCGCGCTGCTTCACTCTGAGCTTCTATTCAAGCAACAGGTTGTATAAATTACACATGTCGCCTCGCGTAATTGTCGCAGCAGTGTGATGTACTACTTTGACGTACGCAGGGCCAGGGTCGTATGCAAAAGCTTTCCCGGGGGGGGGGGGAAGGGGCTCTTTGATCTAAAGTGGGAGTGTGGCAGGTAATTGTTATTTCGCGCTATGCATGCATGGTACAAACATTGGGGGGGGGGGTTCTAGAAGCGTGAGCTTTGACTGCTATCCCTTGGCTATGGCTAGACTCTACTATGGTCCTGCGCAAGACCTATCGTTGTTGTACGTCGTCTCATCTATGTTGTGGTGCGTGTTTATGAGTCTAAAACATTTCGCGTCTGTCCGGGGCACGTAGCGTTGAAAATCTCGGCAGACTATCTAAAGATCGTGAGCGCCCAGTGCATTCTTTTTTCTTGCCAGCTTGAAATGCTCAAACCAGGTAACGGGCCCCTTAGGGTTTTCATTGACCCTCTGCGACTAGACCCACTTCGAAGGAGGCTGACAGAACCTTCTGGTCTATTAGCGGTCTCGCTATTCGCTCCTCGTGTGATGTCCTTGTCACCTATGCCAAAAAAGAGACATTAAATTGTGTTTATTCGATGGTGGTCTTTTAATCACCATGCTGCACAACAAAAGGAGACACTGTGTCCTGCAAGCCCTGCAGAAAAAAAAAATTCCTGGCTATGATAAACTAACGGCTTCTTTGTACCATCATTAGGTGAAACAATATTTTTGCTTTCCTGTCGCAGACACACGACCAGCACGTATTTCTTCGAAAACTTAATTTTAGTGAAAAGGTAAACTGTACCTATATTTACAATTTTTGAGGCCTAAGATTGTGTTTCGCCTGCCTACCTTTGGCGTGTAAAACCTATATTTTAGTACCTATAAATTCGGCTTCTAGTGATTACGATGTGACATCCACGATGTTCAAATGAGTCAAGTTGTCTTGATTACATTCAACTGCCACTGTTGTTTGGGTATTTGTTTTTTATTTATATTTGTCAAAGGTAATCAATCCTCTGCCCCAATCTGATTGTACTATTCTTAATACATTCCCTCCACTACGGCGTCTCTCATAATCATATAGTGGTTTTGGGACGTTAAACCCCACATATCAATCATATCAATCATATTCTTAATACATTTCGCTCCTGTCGACATGCGGCAAGTGTGACTGGACATCGAACCTGTGATCTTGAGTTTGGTCCAGCAAAGCTGCAGTCGCTAAGCCACCGTGACAAGTTTTGCGGAGTTCTGCGACAAGTATAAATTGCGCAAAGTATTTTGTGACCACTGTAAATAGCGACGTATATTAAAAAAGTTTGATAGGACGTTCAGTTAATTTTTCTCTCTTTGTACTTTTTCGCTTTCTTGTATTCATACCGTCTCTCCAATTTCTTCGCTTTCTCTCTCTCTCTCTTTGTTTGATTCTTTCTTTTTATTTTTTCGGTCTCTGCTTTTTTGTGTGTATTTCTCTCGTTCTCACTTTTATGTGATACTTTACTTTCCCTCCTTCATTTCCATAAAAATTGGTTACAACTGAAAGAAATATCTTTTCGCACAACTGCCCCTAAGAGAAAGACGAGACAGGAAATAGAGGCCTTGGTGTGAAAGTTTAAGTTAACCGTCCGACTAAAAATGTGTCCTTGTGCATGCGAAGTGTACAAAGTCTGGAGCTGTCGTATGGAGTTATTTGCACAGTGCTACATAAAATAAACACCACAGCATGCTACAAGACTAGACCACAACTCTGCGCTTTTTCTCAGTGCCGTAAGTTCACATTTCGTCTATGTCAAGGATCACGAAAATGACGAAAGTTCAAGAACACAGTGCGCATCAGGTCGGACCCAAAAACTTGAACGCCATCTCCAATTGTTTTCTTCTAAAATTGTTCTCGAAGCTTCAATAACTGTTATCCAGCTCTCCGGACGAAAAATGCTTACTCTTGCGATGCTTTCAAAATAAAAAAAAGGTGCGGGAAAGATGATAGAAAAAGAGCGTGATACAGAGTTTGTCCACTGCCTGACGTCACATAGAGCAATCCACGAGTGTTCCTGACCCAAACAGGTCGACAAAATTGTTCGCGTCCGTGCTTTCAAACTAGCATGGTTGACAGGTACCTATTTCGAGCGTCACATGTGTCACCGTCAGTGCTTTCCTTTCGTTTTCGGCTTCCACACCAAGACAATGTATACCCACAGACGTCTGAAAAAATCACGACAAATAAGTACTTGGCATGCTCCTTGAAAGCAGCTGCACATGACAATTTAACAAATTAGTTCTGTATGCTGTCAGTTGGTGTATGCGTTTTAATCGGCAAGTACAGCGGAGTCATATTTTGTGAGGTTCGGCTGCCAAAATGGAGCGACAACATTGGAAATAGACTCGTTCGCTAGGCAGATAAGGGATAGCGCGTCACAAACGAGGACTGACAGCTGACCTTCTAAAAGTGTCGGCTGGTCTCCTCAGAGAGTCACGTTTACTTTTGCTGGTCCTCATCTTCAGATCTCACGTGATACTCTAACTGCTGCAATAGACATCGAGCAAATGTACTAGACCATTTCCAAATTTCGGAATGCGAATCGCATTCGATTAATGTTATTGTTCTCACTACAACTTCAAACTATGTCTTCAGCTACTCTATCAACTACCCCTATTTTCAGTTGCAAATGATGTAGTTTTTATGCGTGAAGAACAACATTAGACGCTTTTTGCTTTTATGATTTTTCAGCATACATGTCGTGAATACTATTTCTCTATGAAAAAAATAAAATTGCGTTCAAAATACATGTGTCTTATCTTCACATAGAAAAATAATTCATGAGTAATACGACGTTTATGGCCCTAAATACCTTGACCAATGATTTAAAGGCACACCAACAAGAAAAGTTTCTATTCTCGTTTTCCTGCGTAAAATATAATGTCAAGAACTGGAGAGCCTCAAGTACACTATGCAAAATTAATGGCAAAATGTTTGGAAAAGACAGTTTCGGTTCCTACTGCCCTCTGATGTCACAGTGCGGTATGAGCTTCTCGTCACGTGCCAGCGCAATATATTGTGGCATTTCCGCTACCATTCCGTGCTGTTGGTTCGTAAGTGACAGAAAATTGGCCATTTTGAAAGTTTTCACACCTGAGGTCGTCATTAGCCAGACTGCTGCGTGAAGTCACCAGAATCGGAATTAGTACTCCGGCTTAACGTGAAACTAGAATCAAGCTCTTCGTAGAAAAATTGGTTATTGCTTGTTTATATCAAAATATTTTATATTCTTGCCAACTTCTGAGCTTCAAACTTGCTCAGAGCAGCGTCTGCATAGAGTTGATATTTATGGAAGAGTAAGCTCACTTCCGCAAAATGGTGTCGATTCCCCTTAATGTAGTAACGACCAGTGAACAAATGCAGAACGCCGCGAGCTATTTGAACAGCATTTCATAAAAGTATAAGTTCTTTTTTGGCAGGCATGCACAGTAAGTGGATCTAGAGAGACTTCAGTTTCTCGTTTCCACGATCTGGGTGCATCATTACTGTATCGTAGCAGAAGTGATGCGTAGTAACAATTCGATGGTACATATACAGAATTGTTCATATATGTGATAATAATGATCCGAGCACTACGATAAAATATAGGGGCTTGAAATATGAATTTTCAAATGCGTGAATTTAATTATATTGCTATTTATATCTGGTATTTTTCACGGTCAAAGGTGAATGCCGCCAGCATTACGAAGCCTAGAATTCCTCTTCAATTTTGTATGCCTAAGATTTCAAAGTGAGTGCTGTAACGGCGCTGCTGCGGCAACAATACCGTTTTCAATGGAGCGTGCTTGCTGTCGCAGAGAAGCTGGTGCGCGTTCTTTCCGGCCTCAGTGTTATCCCAAATCTACCAAATCGTAATCATTATGGTGCCTCTGTCACCGTTTTTTGTCGGGAGCAGTTTTTGCTGCCAAAATTACATCACCCGCGTCTCCAAAAAGCGGACTGTCGAAGTTACCTCGGGATGGCCAGTGAAATGCGAACACCCTATCCGACAACAATAAGATTTTAAAGCCAGAAAAACGGCGAGGCAAGATAGAAAACAGAACAAGCGCTGGCACAGCAAACCTCGAAAAGCACGAAAGTGAGATTTCTATCAACGGTCATATACATTTAAAGCTGATTGTAACCTATATCACGAATGACAGCTATAATTTTTAATAAATATTAACTCGACTAGACAGGTGCGCAGGTTTATATTAAAGTCTGTGACATCTACTGGAGTGAGAAATGATGAGCAGTCTTCACTCACCAAGTCATAAAAAAGTGTAAATTATGTCTGCAACTACTATAGGCGTACGTAGGTGTTCTGTTCTAAAACTATGCTTTCAAATACAGAGCTTGACAGGTAATCTACCCACGTCTTCATTGTCCAGTCTATAAACCACGCATTCTCATTACTATATCCTTGATTTTTAGTGTGCAAATAATGGTAGGGGATGGAAGGCCATGTTTGGTTGCTAAACAATGTTGATTTTATATCCTATTAAGGCAGCGGACGTAATGGAAATTCTTTAGGTTTTATGGCCCAATAGTATGACAACTATGAGATACGGCGTAGTGCAGGGTTCCGGAAATTTCGGATATCTGGGGTTCTTAATGTGCACCTATATCTAAACACACGGGCGTCGCAAAATTTCGCTTCCATCGAAAAGGTGGCCGTCACGGCCGGGATTCGATCCCATGACCTCCTGGTAAGCATTCAAGCACCATAATCACTCGACGGCCGTGGCGGGTAGTAATCAGGCAGAGACCAGGGCCAAGAAAAGCTCAAGTGGTATATTCAACTCTGTCAGTTTCAGCTTCAGTTTATTACTTTGAAAAGCTTCAGTTTATTGGTTTCAGTGTGGAATTTCTGGTACAAGCGATAATGGATTAAGGTGGTCGTAACTCGACCCGCAAGTTTCTTTGAACAGCTTTAACGTTAGTACATCTACTACAACCTTCAATACATGCTTGAAAGTTTGATTCTATCTTATAGTTACTCTACTATGCCTGAAAACTACTCAAATTTTCAGCCATGCTCTCCTTCGCTTAATTGTCTTTTGGCTTTACAAGGTTTTATGTAAGGACAAAATTAGCTTCTTGATCATAGATTCAAGTATTGACGCAATGTATTACAATAGGACCAGGTTCATTGAGGGAAGCATGAGAAATAAAGACTCCAAACTTTTTGAAACAAACTAGCAAATACTCACATGCAAGGCGCACATCACCGTTATGCGAAGAGAAGCTTTAACAATGCTGTTAAATAGACAAATAAAAAATGTGCCCCGAAGTTGAAGCGATGGATGTGATAGAAACAAATGAGAAAGCTCTATGAAGTAAGGTTAGTCGCAACTCTTATGAACCCTATCTTGCCTAACTCTACAAAATGCTGTTGTAAGAGGATACGGCTGCTCCAGAAAACGAAAAGATTGTCGCCCTTTCCTGTCGTCTCACGCCTATACTGAGCGGTGAGAGCACAGCAACGTACAAGTGTGTACGAGCTGACTACTGATAATTGTATGGATATCGCGCCGCAAGTGCTAGCGACTGCACCTTTATGCTGAGAGTTTGCAGTCACTGCATATGCCTTGTTGCTACCTGAGTAACTCAGCCCTCCCTCTGCCCAACCATCTCTCATTCTCCTTCACCCTACAACTGACGAACAGCATGTTTTGCCTTTGCTTGAGTAGCCATCGATGGCAAGCCTCGACCGTGGTGCAACTTTATGGGATGTGCCCTTCGGGCTGTGTAGAAGGCTGGCTCGTTTCCACTCTGCTTCAGCTGCGCTCATCGGTGAAAGCTACACATGTTTACTCCACGTGGAACTTATGAGGCTCGGGCAGATGTAATACTGTTCGTCTATATACGGACATCACAATGACGGCAAAAAAGAACCGCCTTACACCATGTTTTTTGTTGCCGAAAACAAAAAAATCAACAACAATGCCTCAACATTGATTTCAGCGTATAAAGCGTGAAGTTATGCTGATGAACTACAAAGGCCACCATTTCTATTGAAAAATTGCTAATGGAGGCATTGATGTAGAATTACTGTTGACAACTTCTGGTGTTTAGACAGGATTTATAGTAGAATCATGGCGCTACCCATCGTAACATCATCGTAAGAAACGATCTGCTCCATCATCACCGCCGCATATTATAGCCTTCTGCATTTTTGTCCGTCCTCAACCACGGATTTCGCCTGGCATATAAGCTTTAGATTTGCGCCCCTGGGAGCTGAACCATAACATCATCACGACACCCCCTGCTCCCACAAACGATCTCCTCGGTCGTATGGGGGACTGCTCGCGGAGGAATACGCGAATTCGCTCTGTCTGACGGCGTGTTCTAGATGAGCCCTTCGAAGTAAGAAAAACAGGCATTTGGGACACTTTCTGCTCAGGGACGAGAAACACGAGAATTCACTCTCCTACAGAATCTATTTCACTTGCAAGCAAACGATGACCGATCACCGCATCTTCCAATTGAAATAAGCCGTTTGCTTCGGGAGAATCAATACCTTATGTGCGTATGCGCCAGTGATACACTGAGGTAACAATACCGACTTCGAAAACAGTGCGGCAATTTTTGTTGTTGTTGGTTTGTGAAGTAAAATAGTGGTAAGGCTCCACTCGGAGGTTTGTTAGTAACGTTCATGCGAGACAATCGAGCACGGGAGGAAGTAGATTGATCGGGCGGAACCAGCCGCGCGTGGAAAGGGCTGTGCTGGCATCGAAAATATTTTTTCACGATGAAGCACGAGAGAGTCAGGCGAGTGCTTCGATCGATCACTGTGGGGGCATCAAAGGGCTGCGACCCAGGAGTTTAGAATAAGCAAATATGGCCCAGGCAAGGCGGGCACTGGTGTGAACCCAGCAACCAACATAAATAGGGTTCGAAGCCTCTTGAAAGTTGTTCTTACCTCCTTCACTCTTCTCTTTCACCTCTAGTATTTTTGCTCGCACAGAGCTGCTAACACGAAAGAAATCAAGGGGTGTGAATAGAGTCACGCAGCATCGTTAGCTGAAAAAAATATATATATGTATGTGAGCTTTCATCCACTCCAGGGGCCAGCTGATGAATGGGAGTCAATCACCGATTGCGTGACTCTTCAAGGAATTCTATGCAATCCCGGTCCTATCGCTATGAAGCCTTTTATATATAGAGAATCTAATATATAAACAACTATGTTGTTGGACAACGCGAGCTCCTCACTTTTGAACAGTCATGGCTCCATCTTCATCTTATCGCCAAAAGTGTTATTGCTTTGTAACAATTTATCGCACTGGTGGTAGTTGTTTATATGTTTGTTTGTGCAGTCGGCACTGCGGAGAAGACATAGAGAAAAACACCGATACGTGAATGCGAAAGAAGTGTGTTCACCCTCCAACAATGTAAAACAATGAGTGAAGCCTCCGTTTATCGCGAGCGTGAGACTTTGCGCTTCGCCCTAAAAAGCCGCGGTATGTGTGCGCTTTGATCCACAACCGCTTCAGCTCGACCTCTTTCACACAAATTGAATCATAGGTAACCACAAAGTGACGATGACACATTTCTGCACCTCATTACTTGTGCATCTGTACGTTTGCCTGCCATGGTGCAAACAAAAATTAAAGCAGCTTCACCCGCGTAGTGCCAAGCCTGGAGGAAGTGCGGGGCTGGGCAGCCATCTTTGTTCCTCATAAGTTTTTTATTGTGACAGCAATTATATAGGCACTTTCGGCTGGATTTTGCTGCCCTCGTCGGCGTCGACGTCGCCGTCGATGCCATGCACCATATATGTATGCGTATCTATATATATGAAAACGCAAGAAAGAAAAAAAATATAGAAAAAAATGGCAGATCCCGCTTACAGTGGGAATCAATGGTATGCGAAGCACGAATGAGAAAGGTTGATATGTCACTTTAAAATCAGCACAAATTTATGAGGTGATGGTAAACGATGCCATTAATGACTTCCGTGTCGTGATTGCCATGTTTGGATATGTCTTTTATCTTCGTCATCCATTCACATCTCGTGATGCCAAATTTAGTATATGTGTATCTAGCAAAACGACCACGAGCCCGCTATGAGCATGGTATGTTGTCATGTTCGTACATGAAACGCGTGCCAGGATTACCATGTTTGCACCAGCCATATATTTTCGTCATCAATCGACGTCCCGTAACACCAAATTTTGTATAAGAGGAGCTAGCAAAATGGTCACGAGTGCATCATGAAAGGCCAAATATACTCCAATATAAGGTTGACGCACGCGCACACTGGGCACAGCGACGCTACGTTAGCAAAATGACAGCACTCTATAGTCTCACGCCAGGTGCGTCCGGCGCGACCAGCGTCCGTCAGCGTGAATCGTCGGAAACCGGCGCGAAAGGCGACATGCAGCATTTCGCGCCGATGCGTTACCCAGACAACACCGCGTCTCCCTTTTTCCGTGATAGAGGGACGCAGAATGCGCTGAAATG
The DNA here is from genome assembly GCA_013436015.1 of Rhipicephalus annulatus. Classification (NCBI taxonomy): domain Eukaryota; kingdom Metazoa; phylum Arthropoda; class Arachnida; order Ixodida; family Ixodidae; genus Rhipicephalus; species Rhipicephalus annulatus. The sequence continues at coordinate 35,868 of WOVY01014072.1, read as the reverse complement.
CGCATGCGTGAAAGCCAAGCATCTCGGCGCGCCTGCGAGTATATGGCAGGATCGGTGCTTGGCGTGGCAACGCTGGCGTGACCCCACAAATTGAATGCCGGCGAGCACGCGCACTACGTCCCGTTAAAATGTATTGGCGCCTAGTCTGCGGCATGTAGTCATGCTCTCACATGACACGCATCTCATGATTATCAAGTTTGCACCAGGCACATACATTCGTCATCCATTGATGTCACGCAGTACCAAATTTAGCATGTGTAAAGCAAACAAAACGGCCGCGAGCGCATCATGAAATTGGCGTGTAGTCATGTTGTTACAAGACACGCATGTCGTGATTATCACGTTTGTATGTACTATTTACCTATAACGTTCGTTCGCGTCACGTATTACCGAATTTGATACATTTAATGCTAGTAAACCAGCCGTCAGCGCATCATGAGCGAGACATGTCGTAATGTCGTTACATGACACGTATGTCATGATTTTTCACGTTAGGGTCAGTCGCTTGTGTTCGCCATGCAATCATGTCATACCATACCAGTTTTGCAACATGCCATGTGTACGAAACCACCTCCAAAGCTGCAGGACCATGAACTGTAAATCATGACATTCATGACATACATGGCATTATTTTCCTGGTATGATTAGTCAGAAATGCTCTTCATACAGTCATGTTATGCTATACCAATTTCGGTATCAATACCATTAGCGACACAGCCAGGAGAGCTTAAAGTCGTAGGCGGCTAGATAGATAGACAGATAGATAGATAGATAGATAGATAGATAGATAGATAGATAGATAGATAGATAGATAGATAGATAGATAGATAGATAGATAGATAGATAGATAGATAGATAGATAGATAGATAGATAGATAGATAGATAGATAGATAGATAGATAGATAGGCTTGAAGTCGCCGAAGTTCTCTAAGAAATGCTTTGCATTAAAAAAATGCTGCTCTCGTGCACAACGGCTGGGCTTGTTCGGGCACGTCGTGCACACGTGACTCCTTGGTCAGATGCTGGAGAGGGAAGGAAAAAGTTTCGGCTTGCGAAGGCAACGCGGAGGAGCGGCAACTGTTTCGAGCTCGCCTCCTCTCGTCCTCATTTGGCGGCGCCGCTTCTAAAAAACAGTTTTCTCAGCTCGTAATGAACCGATTAAAAATTTTTGGGGGCCAAATGTTCCTGATTGGACGCCCCACAAGTTCCATGGTCTAACTAAAATTTGGTAAGGGGCCTGGTGAGTGAGTGACCCTTTAAAACCTCATAAAGTATCGATTAGACCCGAATACTCGGACTAGCACGTACCCTTACTTCTGGAAGGCGATGTGGTTGTCTTAATAACACTAGACCAGTTCGACCTTATTTCAAACGCACGAAGGCTTTCCGACACTCCCTTTTCCCGTTATGCAATAGTAATGTGGAATAGTTTATTAGGTGTTGTTGTACAACTTGCAACACCACCCTATTTCGAAGATGCATTGGACCATTTTCTCTGTACAGTGTATGTGCACGCGAATATGTAGTTTTGCCTTCGTCAATACAACCATCAAAGCGTTCGAAGAGCAAGAAAAATACTCGCGTTAAACACACCATCAAGGGATTTGAAGCACAACAGAAAAATAACTTGTCTTTGTTGTGAGCGTGTACTTCGCTCCTTATGCTACGCATAGCCACCCTATGTATGGTTTTGCCTATTTACACCAAGCAACGACGACAACATACGACAGCCTGCTTCACCAAAGTACTCCGCGCGTAATATGATACTTAGAAATTGCGCCCAATCGAGAGAGTACTTACAAAAAAATAGCTGTTGCCGAAGGCATGAAAGACCGCTAAGCTAGGCACAGAAGAGGAAACTGAGATTTTCTTGGGAAGCATTGCTGAATATGTATAGAGATGAAACCTCCTCCCAAGAAACAAGGAAGAAAACGAAATGCAACAATCCGCCAAAAAGGCAACATTACAAATACGTGTCATACAATCAATGAACTGAAGACTTATCAGTGCACAAACTGCAGTATTTTACAAAGTTAGTTATTCCTGGCTTAAGAACACGCTTTTACGTTTCCGATGCAAAATGCCTTTCTTAGCCCACGTGTTATTTAGTCACTCCTTTTATAGTAGTGCTAAGTACTAGTTCTGCTAAATACTAGTTTGACGTCGTACACGAGAAGATTTTCACATATGTCATGAACAGTTAGACAGACAGACAGACAGACAGACAAACAGACAGACAGACAGACAGACAGACAGACAGATATATAGATAGATAGATAATAGACAGTTAGATAGATAGATAGATATATAGATTGATAGATAGGTAGTTAGATAGATAGATAGATAGATAGATTAATAGATAGATAGATAAGCTCAATGTCCCCAAAATTTGCTAAGAAATGCTACAAAACATCAGGCATTGAAAAGAAGAACGAATTCGCCGATACGTTGTGCTTTTTCACATTATCACCTTGGTTTTCTCATGTAAAAACATGCGACCTAAAGCAATTGGCATGTGAGTTTCACTCTTACATCTCTTTGCTATGTGCAAAACTGATTTTTTTAGAGACATTATGGTGTCCTTAGTAAGGTGTTTCGTTTTTTAGCAGTTGCTAGTAAATTTTTAGCGGATAGTATTTAACACGTTAACGCCGGTCAGGTTAACACTGCACACAGTGCACAAGGATGCAGAACATCAAGGCAGCCCAGACAGAGCCCTAAAACTAGATCGTCATCTTTATTCCTTCTGTGGCATTCCGGTGCCCGTGCCCGAGATATCTTTCTATCACGGTGACATTACCCCGGGCGAAAAAGCATCATCCCGGTGCCTGCTGTTGTTAGGCGGAGGTGTCACTGTGACATGGCTTCACGCAAGAAACATGCACAATGTCATTTCTGGATGTAACAGTGGAGTTCATACTATGGGAAATTGCATAGATGATGGATGTCACCTGGCGCAGAACTCAGTAAGGCCCAACATATCTTGATAAAATGCTCTCGCAGGGGCCGACACGATGGGATCGGAGCGACAGTAGCACGATAGTGCCCGGAGGAAAATCGACATTCCTATGTTGGCTGTCGTCAAGCAACTTTTGTGCGCTCTGGGGCGATGAGAACCGGGCACGGGCGGTGAGAGCACGGGAGATGACACTGCTATTTTTATGAGGCGCCGTGGTGGAGGGCTCCGGAAATTTCGACCACCTGGGGTTCTTTAACGTGCATCCAAGTCTGAGCACACGGGCCTACAACATTTCAGCCTGCATCGAAAATACAGCCGCCGCTGCCGGCCTTCGAGCGCGTGACCTGCGGGTCAGCAGCCGAGTAGCTTAGCCCCTAGACCACCGCGGCGGGGCCACGGGTGTTGGCATCTCGCGCGTGTGAAGTGGAGGGCGAAGGGTTATGGGCATGCAGGGTTGCGCCATGACAACATGTTTTCATCAATCTGGAGTGATCTGGATTCATAGCATGCCAGCAAGCTTTGCAAAAACATATATTCGTGGTCTGAGAAGGCTTTATCCGGGCAGCCATGGCTCATATCATCATCAACCTGCCTACGCCCACTGCAGGACGCCTCTCCAATGTTCCGCATGTCAACTCTGCCCTGTGCTCGCTGCTGCGACTTTCTACTTTCATTTACCCACCTAACTTACTATCTCCCCTTCAACCGCTCGCCTTCTCTGGGAATCCAGTCTGTGATCCTTAATGACCAGCGGCTATCTTGCCATTGATTATATTCACTGCCCAAGAAAATTTCTTTCCTATTTCGACTAAAATGTCTTTAACAACGGTCGGTTCCCTGATCTACTCTGCACTTTTGTTGTATATTAGGGTTACACCTATAGTTTTCCTTTCCGTCGGTGGCTTGCTTGCGTTGGTGGATGCTTGCCGAATGTGCTCCACTCCGGTTTTATTCTTCTAGTTACCTAATTGTTGTGGTTCGGCTCCGTGGTTACTACCTGTCCTAAGTAGACGTACTCTTTTACAGCTTCGAGGACGATGCTACTCATCTCGAAGCACTGTTCTCTTCCGAGGTTGTTGCACAATACTTTTTTTCTGCAGATTAACTTTGAAGTCTACCTTTATGCTCCTCTTGTCTTATTCAGTAATCATGAACAGCAATTCGGCCCCCGAGCCACTTGGAGTTATGATATCATCTGCGAAGGGAATTTTACGAAGGTACTCTCCAATGACTCATATGCCTAACTCTTCTTATTTTAGGCTTCTGAAAACCTCCTGTAAGCACACAGTAAATGGCATTGGGGAGATCGTGTTCCCTTGTGTTGCACCCTTCTTTATTGGTATTCTTTGGTTTTCTTTATGGAACACTGTGGCGGCAGTTGATCTGCTGTAGATTTCTTGTGAATGCTCCGGAAACCAAGATATCATTATGAGACCCCGCTGCGTTTTTTAAGTTGGCCCCAAATCAAAGCACACCGGGTACCAGTAAGAGGTTGACAGTCCACATCTTAAGTGCCAACCACTGGCACGCGTATGCACGCACCTATGCGTCAAAAACGTCTAGTCACGCCTGTGGAGGAAAAGGGCGCGAAACCACTGGCACGCGTCAACCGCGTTGACGCCCACGCGTCCAAGGTCGATGCACAATGTTGCTTGACCTTTATGCTTAGAACTGTCTAAGTTCAGCCCAGAACGGCACGTTCCTAACTGGGGCGGGTTTATATGTTTTCGAGGATATGAGAACACGTTAAAAATTGATAGTGCTTCACCCACCACAGTTTAGACTATTTTAAAAGTAATTGACATTCCAGTGCCCAAAGTAACTAGAGCGGTATGCACCAGAAATCAATTTCGGTGCGTGCGCCGCTCCAGCGAATTAACATTCGCGTCCAGCATACTGTACGTCTATCATAGGCGTGTGCAGAGTTCTCCTTAGGAAGGGTGGGGGGGGCAAAAGTTTGCCGCAGTGCCCCCCTCCTTGCAGGGGCTGAGTGCGCGCCCCCTCCCTATTATGTTAATATATGGAGCTGACATTGAGCTCCCCTCCTCCTGTCTTCGGTGAATGAGGCGGCGGCTGCCCTCATGATCAGGTTCACAAACCACCGGGTTTCTATACCTGCACTACCAAATTTATTAACAATATCTTGAATATGCTGATACCTTCAGTATATTCACACATCATATTTTATAGCACTCAACTTAATAATCATGCCTGAAACTTCATGATCTGACAGATTGAAGTCAGTCATAAAACTACAATTGAGGCCAGAGTAGCAGGCTTCCGGTTGATGTGTGTGTTCGAAATATCCTCTAATCCAACAAAACACACCTGGATATTATTGTTACAATCGATATTGGTCATAAGATAGGAACCAATTACTGTCTAGAATGCCTTCGGGCATTTTTCATTGTCGAAATGTGCTCTATTGCAACTAACTGTGCCTGACACTTCATGATGTGACAGATATTGTTCATAATATTGCAACTGAACCTTGTATGGAAGACTACTGGACGTTGTCTTTAGTCAAAGTATTCTCTAAAATGACACCAAACTGTTCATGAAGTCCCAGATATCGGTCATAATATTGGAACTGAACCCGGTATGGAATACCTCTGGACATTGTCTTTACTCAGAGTATTCTCTAAAACGTCAGACGACACTCAACTGTTCATGAAGTCACAGATATCGGTCATAATATTAGAACTGAAACCTTAATGCAAGTCTTCTATACGTTGTCTTTAGTCAAACTATTCTTTAAAATGACAAACGACCCCCAACTGTTCATGAAGTCACATATATCGGTCATAATATTAGAACTGAAACCTTAATACAAGACTTCTAGACGTTGTCGTTATTCAAAGTATTTTTTAAAACGACAGACGAAACTCTACTGTTCATGAAGTCACAGGTATCGGTCATAATATTAAAACTGAAACCTTAGTGCAAGACTTCTGAACGTTGTCTTTAGTCAAACTATTCTCTAAAATGACAAACGACACCCAACTGTTCATGAAGTCACTGATATCGGTCATAATATTGGAACTGCACCCTGTATGGAAGACTTCTGGGCGTTGTCTTCAGTCAAAGTATTCTCTAAAACGACAACCGACACCCAATCTTTCATGAAGTCGTAGATATCGGTCATAATATTGGAACTGAAACCTTAATTCAAGACTTTTGTATGTTGTCTTTAGTCAAAGTATTCTCTAAAACGACAAATGACACCCAACTGTTCATGAAGTCACAGATATCAGTCATAATATTGGAACTGAACCCTGAATAGAAGGCTTTTGAGCATTGTCTGAAGCCAAAATGTTCTCTAATGCAACAACCCACACTCTACGCTTCATGATGTGAAAGACTTAGGTCATGAGGCAGTAATTGTTTCCTGTGCGGAGGGCTTTTGAATGATAAGCGTATTGAAAAAATGCTTAATGCAAGAAACCGCATCTGGTTTAAATGATACAACAGATACTGGTCATAAGAATGGAACCAAGCACTACGTGGAATACCTTTGGGCATTTTTCGTAGTCAAAATGTGCTCTGATGAAACTAACTGTACTTGAAACTTTCATGATAAGACAGATATTGGTGATACAACTGCAACTGAACCCTGTATGGAAAACTTCTGGACGTTGTCTGTAGTTAAAGTATTTTCTAAAACGACAAACCGTGCCTAACTCTTCATGAAGTCACAGATATCGGTCATAATACGGGAACTGAATCCTTCATGGAACGCATCCAAAATGTTCTCCATTGTAATAAAACACACCCGACACATCATGATGCAACAGATATTAGTGATCAGATTGAAATCGAGCACAGCGTGGAACACTTTCGGGTGGTATATTTATTTTAAAATACGGCAGCCCTATGTGAGGCTACTGCAAAAGTGGCGTACATATACACAAAATGAAAGGATTTAAACAGTAATATCACAATAAGTGTGCCAAGGTAAACAAATATCACAACCCTTGAGTGCACACCGGTAAGAAATGAGAGAAATAAAACATTATTATAATACAAGTGCCTCCAAAAAGTCAGACACACTGGTATTAGGAATCAAACCAAGTAGATCAATCCAGTGTTTGATAAGTTTATTTGAACGTGTTAGAGAGCACTACAAATGACTTCTAAGCTAGATGGTGATTGCGGATAAGTGCTGTGTTGAAGGCTTCAGCATTTTGCTGGTAGTTTAATTATCTTTTAACATGAACAAAATGCATCTGACACTTCTTGATGAGACAGACATTGGTTTTGAGATTATAGCCAAGCACTGTGGCTTTCACATGTCAGTTGTCAAAATACCCTATAATGCAATAAGGCATGCCCAAAGTTTTTCATGGGACAGGTACCGATAATATGCTTGCACCAGAGCACCGTACAGAAGTTTTGGCAAGTTTTTCAGCAGAGCTGAACTGAATATGCTTAAGTGCATGCATATATATAATTCAAGGTAATGAATATACTGAAAAACTGAACAGAAATGAAGCACTCCTAGGAAACACATACAAATATTCAATGTTCGAAACCATCGAAATATATCTTCAGCTCATTACAGTCTGGAGGAACAGATAAATACATGCACAGTTCTGAAAGGTCTCATAAGTCACATGAGGTACTTTTTCCATTTCTTCTATGCAAAGTGCAGTATCATACTAGTCCACCTTCATTCATTCTGTGCATACATGTGGTGACCTTCTCTTCCAACTATCGTGTCATTGTGCAGCTGATTTCAAATCAGGTGCTTCTCACAAGGTTTTCAGTTATCTGTCCAGCTGTAAACAAAACGCGCGTTATATTATAGTAAACTGTAAAACGACGGGGAAGGGCCATTGTATGCCTATAGCTATGAGTATCAGAATGAACTATAAATTAAGAATGTGTGTTTTAGAATGCCTCCAAACAACGTATGTGCTACTGAGCGTGGCAGAGAAGCAGAAGAAGCGAGAAGTGAAATAGCAGGCAATACCAGAAACACTTAATGATGCACCTTTCTATTTCGATCACCACAGCAACGCACGCTCGAGTTTGTCTTGTACGTGAATGGAAATGAGACCACTGAGAGCTGAATGTTTCAGCATTGGTGGTACCCGACACGAAGTCACCTCACACTGCTACCAACCAGCGCACGCTTGTTATTAGCTTGACAACACACGAAAACGATTTGCACCGAAGCCAACGAATGTTTCAGCGTCGTACAATCCGCGAGTACACTTCTATAAGTACGTACGTTTTCACATCACCGAAATGTGTTGGCTAGTGCGAGGTTCACTCTCAGCGATGATGAATACCAACGTTGAAAACAAACACAGTGCAGATAAAAACTCCTCCGTATGAACTACGCGATGTTTCGGGCGTCGTATATGGTGTCTATGTTGCGACGGAAACTACCGTAGAGTTTTTTCAGCCGATAAGCCTCGCATGTGCTGGTTCATACGAACTAGAGGGTAGAGGCCTGCGCTGGAAGCATTTGACACCGATCTGAATTGCCTCCGCGGCAGACAAGGGCTCACGCTCAAACCTTCGAATTTCCGAAGTCTGTTAACACTCGTTTTTAGCACAGAAAGTCACAGATCAAAGCACAAGAACACCGGCATGCCCCTTTCGCTCGGCCGACGATCGCACACGGGACCGGCGCAAGCCAGCCGGCCGGCATTCACTGGATTTGTCGGCGTCGCTCGAACTCGGCACGAAACCGCGTCACGGTGGTAGCACTCGCAGTCGTTCGTCGTTTCGTTGTCGTTCTAGATTACGAACCGGTCGTTCAGGAACGTTTGGAGTATTTTCATGCTTGCTTTCAGCACTCGGCTGTGCCTTCGAAGCGGCGGCCATTAGGCACAGCATTGGGAGTCATCGCGGCCTCTGGTTGTTTGGCACGCGGCCTCTGGTTGGTTGGCGCCGCTGTACGCGTGGTGACGTAGCGTACGCGAGGAGAAATATCAAGCCCGGCTAGATATCTCGCGCCTGCTCGCGTATGCCCCTCCGACGTCGACGCTGAGAGGCGCATTTGACGCTTTTGACACGTAGACACGAGCGTACGCGTGCCAGTGGTTGGCACTTTAGGGTATATGTGCTCAGAAGTTCTGGTATGCTTCCGTGCAACCTGCGCATAGTATACTGAAGAGCTAAAACAAAATTTTAGCTACAGCGTCAGCGGGCCAGGCCGTCACTGGAGGCTAGTGACGGCATAGTATACTCCCTGGAATCCACGGACCCTTATTTCATAATAACTTAAAGTGGTTATGAAATGGGGGTCCTTGAATGCCAGGGCATATACGATGCCAGTATTGGGGATGTGCGATAGCCTTTACCGATTTTTATCCCCGTCAATATGCGGCCGCCGTCAACGATAATTGGACACGTGTCCTCAAGCATAGCAGCAAGACAATAAACTCATTACCAGATCACTGTTGCTATCACGGTCACTAAATACGAATAAAGGCGAACAGGAGGAAATGAAACAAGGAAAACGTAAGAAATGCAAGGAAGGAAGGAAGAAAAATAGAGGGAAAAGAAAGGCAAGGAGGTTAACCAGCCTATAGGCAGCCGGTTTGCTACTTTGCGCATGGGAGAGGAATGGGGGAGATGAAAGAGAGCAGAGAGGGAAGATAGAAACAGCACATTCGGCAGCACATGCGCGCACACTCAGTCATAGTCCAGTCTTGTCTTTCGCGGTGTGTGACATTGCTGTTACAGTCGCTTGTTCAAGTCGGTCTCGCGTAGGAATTTCAACAGAGCTTTCGTCGCCTTCTGTTGCAGTGTCTTCTCTCGGACACTTGACAGAATAGTGTCCACAGACATTTGGCTGTTGTCGATGCGCGCAAAAGCAGACGCCAGTGACTGTCTCTGGATTTCATACAATGGACCGTCACACAGGATGTGGTGTAGCGTCTCTTCGCAACGACAGGCATCGCAGAGAGCGTTGTCGGCCATTCCTATGACAAAGGAGTAAGATTTTGTAAATGCCACTCCTAGCCATAAGCGATGAGGTAGGGTGGCTTCTCTTCGGTCGAGTCTAGTGGGCATGCGGAGAGCCATCAAAGAGGACAGGTGGTGTTGACGATTCGTATCGATGCTTGGTGGGCACCATAGTGAAAACGTGATTTCACGCGAGAAATGCAAGGAGGTCAACTAAACGTTAGCCTGGTTTGCTACCATACACTGGGGGAAGGAATTACCGTATAAAAGAAACCGGAGTTGCCATTAAATGATATGTTTAGCTTAGTCTGGTCACAACCAAATAGGGGGGCGAGGTCTGAGTGTGCGTAATGTTATGCGCGAGCCCACACTGCTTTTAACTCATACGACCAATGATCACTTAGATCCTAGAGAGCGACTGCGAACGAATAACCTGTTTCATTTAGGCGAGGGAGATAAAGATGAAAAATAAAATGCAGGGAGGTCAACCTGGTTAAAGTAACCTGTTTGCAAACCAGCGCAGGAGTTAGAATTTTAGTGGTTGTAAAGAGGACAGAGATATAGGGATCTAAGGGTAAGGGGTGTCGTTTGTCCAGGCTCTACTGGTTATAGCGACTGGCGGGTACATGTCTGAGGTTGGCAGTCAGCATCTTAAGGCATATATGCTCGGAGTTTGTGGTATGAACCCATAAAACCGGCTATTATTATAATCAAGAGATGAAACAAAATTTTAGCTACTGCGTCAGTAGGTGAGCCATTCACTGGAAGTCTAGTCACTTCTCTATAAGACACAGCTGTAAACTTTTGTCATAGTTTTCTGTGACGTAGGCACGAGGGAACACTAAATATGGGCTAGCGAATTTGTAGAACAAGCACACCTATAGACTGGCTCCATGTTGCTGCAGACCGCACAATTTAATGACTAACTTTTCATATCGAATAGAAGTGGCAATTCAGTTTGGCCATGCTTAGTCATTTATCCATTTATTGGCTGAATTACAAAACTGCCGAATAAATTTGTTTCAACTTCGCAGCTTGAAATATCAAATTTTCATTCATTGTGTATTCAAGTTACCCAAATCTTCTCTTTATTGCATACGTGTAGGTATGTTGTGAATTTACGACATGCCGCGGAAGCGAAGACCTTGTAACAAAAGAAAAGCTATACTTCAGAACTACGTAGCATGTCATGTTCCACCTCTTCGGTTTACACACATCACATAAAGCAAATAGAAAACATTCAGCTTACGTCATTCAGGCAAGAAGAAATGAACACGTGAGAGCTCTTGCACGTGCTTCACACTCTCTGCCATCAGCTACACTTGCTTCCGGCCCAGAATACCTTACACGAAATGATGCCAGATTTCTTGTATTGAAAGTCACGTTGCATATCAGTACTTAACAGCCGGATTTAAAGCTAGGACGCATTTCGTGACTTCCTTACGTAGAATGTTTTGGTATGTCGCTAATTTGCGAAACTCCACAATAAAAAGATAAGAGACACATATTTCAAGGATTGTGTGGTGATCTCTCCCCTGCCTTTTACACACTGCAAGGACCACTTATCACTTCAACATGTCTCAAGTGGTCCCCGAAACACCATGCCTGAGAAGAGCTTTTCTCTCAGTGACAGAATCATAGATGTAATCTAGAGCTTTATATGTTCTCGTCTATATCAACTTACAGAGCGCTTTCAGATTCTTGTACAACATGGACACACAGAACAGCTTCATACACATATTTTCTGAGGACGACATATGTTTCAATCGTTTAGTTCAAGATTTTCACGAAAGGCTTTTAGCTACGTGCACTGTGTCATGGTCAAAAGTTCGCATTTACTGAGCCTGAAAATGACCTAAACAAAAGCCTATTTTTCCGATGCACTTTTTGTACAGACGATGCTATACATCTCGGAGCGTGTTCAAGGAAAAGGACGGCAGCTAAGGACATTCGCCGCATTCACAAATTAATGCCACCCTTAACACGAGATGAGGCCACCTCATTATCAAGAGCCCATTATTCATCCATGACACATCAGGGTAGGCAGGCATTTAGGCTGTGGCCAACCACGCAATAACTAATGATACCTTTCTGTCAGCCCTATACACCCTCGTGCACTACGCTGCTGAGACAACACGGATAGCACCCGCAGTGGCGTCTCGGAACAAAAGAGGGAAGAGCCGATAAAGAACGGTGCCACTGTGCGCCAGGAAGCACCTGTACTCTTAAGTCGACTTGTTGCTTGGCATTGGGAACGCTCTGCATGAGGAACGTCGCCCAAGATTGTGCTGCCGTGTTCGTTAAATTTTTCAGGCGTGGTGGTGGGAAGCTATATTGGAGAAGAGTTTTCATGGTGGTGAGACCTTTCAGTAACGTAATCACCGTCACTGCAAATATTTGTGCGAGCGCCACAGGTAGGTGACCTGTTCGTAGAAGTGGTAAACATAATTCGTGGGATACATTGATGTTGCGGTTTGCAAGAGCGGGTAGTTTCTGTGAAAAGTGTTCTCCAAAAGTCCACACATTATTCTTACCTAAATTTTTAACGAGTCAACTTCAAAACAAAGCCGACTAAAACTTGACTGTTCTTTAGGAAATAATTGGTGCGCCCAAGCAGTAGACTGCGAGATCTAAATTTAGGATAAGGACATTGAAAATATGTGGTAGCGGCTATCATACTCCCTAATTCACGCGTCATTTTTCTAATTATCACTAGTCAATTTATAGAAGTTTGCGATTGGAGAAACGCTGAATTCTAAAAAAAATGATCACAATAGAGAAACAAGTTCTAGTAAGTATTGATAGATGTTATGAATTATAATTGTAAAGATCTAAGGTCAAGTTATTGAATAAGAATGAGAAATCACAATTCAGCTTGCCTTGAGTAGACTCAGACGTAAAAGCATGTTACTGTTAAAAGCGCACTTGTCAGGGCTCCATAAAGTAGCTTGTTTATTTATCCATAAAGTGTATGATACTGTTCATACACAAAGCACACAACGACGCACAATACTTGTGTCGTGTCATAAAAGCAAATATATAGCTTCACTTTCAGAGTAAAAAACCTTGCACGGTGAAAAAAATTTTAGTAAGTTATCATAAAGTAAAAGATTTTGTGCCCGATTCATGAAACTTCTCTGTTGTCAGTCTACTTTCTCTTTGGTCAGCCCGCTTCACTTAGGGTATTTCGCACATTCTGATATGCTGAGATGTTTTTCAAAAGCTTTTTAATCTAGAATGTTCTTGTGAGTATCTGCCCTGAAACTGAATTTTTGACATAAACTCAAATTCCCCGACACAGTGTAGAATTTTCGGTATCTGTTTGGTTTTATAGAAAAAACACTTTTTGATTTGAAGGAGAAAAATCGATGAAATACAAATTGAGAGTACTTTTCTTTTTGTTCGTATTGACTACTTCAATAATAGCACCATTAAAAACTGAGAAAAATAAACAAAAAATGTGTTTGCGCGGCTTAGAGGGAAAAAATCTTACCAAGAAAACATATAAACCAGTAAACATAGTGGAAACTTTAGCTTGTTTGTGCTTGCATTTACACACTTTTTTTCTTTTTGATGAAGCAGTAGTACAAGTAACGCTTTTTTCACTCATCCAGAGATCGTGACGTTGACAACTTGGATGAAAGCGGTAGACGTGAAGTAATGAAGCCGCACTTAAAGGTTGTTTTCGTTCAATATGGCTTGAGGCTACCGACAGCGTGGGAGTGGTATACAAAAAGAGAAACAAAAAAGAAGAGCAAGTGAAAGTTGCAGCTCCACGATTGAGGAACGGCGCTATTGCATTCAAACTTTACAAAGACAGCACACTTTGGAAGGCGCCACAGTGACGAGATGTTTCGTTCTATAGCCCTTCACCCTTCGGTGCAGTTTTTTTTCTTTCACGGCATTATAAAAAAGACTTTGATGAAGCGAGACATAGATGAATGAGTGTGATTAAATTGAAGTTCATTTTTTGGTAACAGGAAATAATACGTTCGCTGGGCGACGTACACTAGATCGACCTCTTTTAACACTGCAAAAAAATACATATAGCGTTGTTCAATAGTTAGTTCCGGCAACTATGCAAGCAGCACTACTAAACACTTGCGTGGCTGCACTGCTTCGCGAATGAAGTATTTTTACAGCCGCAAGTCATATAAATCTTTACCAACACTCTTACACAGTGATGTAAATCAAACCTAAATATGACGCACCTACTTAGAATTTGAAAGAAACAGGAAATTGAACAAATGCGGGCGAGTACTGAGTTCCTCAACAAAGTTACTGTTGTAACAAATGCCTTTCTCTGTTTTTTTAACACAGGCGACGCATCCTGCACCACAAAGAGCAGGGTTGCACAAACAACCTGAACGTTCCACCGCATCCACCTCACTGCTAAAATGAGAGGAAACTAATGCAATCAGTGAAGAATTTCAGGCCCATGTTGAAAGTTCAGAGATGGTGTGTTCTTGAGTACATTCCGCTTCACAAAGAAAGAACTTCATCAAGATGTCCTGAAGCTACTGCTAAATTGAGCCCAACTACCGCGGTTTTCCCTCCCACAATATCTCAGCTAGACAGGCGTTATGTTTCTTCAGTGCAGGTACTTTTGAAATTGTGAACAGCGACTTGGTGGAAATACCCCGGCCACTCTATACTCTACATTATAAACATACAAAGTAAATTGCGGACATGGCTCGACGATGAATGCGCTTCACCACAGGAAGGAAGGAAGTGGAAATTTGAGCGCTTGTTACTTTTTTCTTAATAGACACCACAACAATTAAAACTAACAGACAATGATGTCAAGAAAAGTGTCGGGTCTGTTAGTAATTGTAATGTGAATGTAAAGCGAAAGTGTTGATAAAAAGGCAACTTGCAGCTAAAGAACACCGAGCCTGCGATCTTCAAGTGATGCGTCCGATGCTCTTGGGACAGAGCTACAGGCGCGGCCATCTCCCGTCTATTTTACGGGAAATATATGTGCTGTCAGCACCGCTGGTAGTAACGTCGTATTCGACGACCAGCTTCACCTACTTTGCAACCCGGACACTACACGGCTGGTTCGATTGAGATAGCAATGAGAGGCATGGTTGCGGTGGATTCCTTTAGGCCAACATTGCCGATGCCACAAACACACCGATCGGTGGCGGCCGGCACAAATCAGAATATTCGCGAAAGGCATGGACGCTTAACTGACGCAGCTTGGCCTCCGGTGCCGAAGTCGCCGCATTAGGCAAATTCATTGCGCACATCGCCAACTGTGAACCCATCATCCAGGACTGTCAAGTTCCCGGAAGAGAAGTCAATCCTCACAATGCTACGATCCCAGTGCGGCTCACTTCACGTGTTTGTCGGCAGGACGAAATCACCATACGGAGGTCCATACATGAGGTACAGGATGCTCTATGTCCGTTGCTTGCAAACCTTCAGTAATCCCAGAACTGGGTGGTCTACACGTGATATGCCTGAAGTCCTTCTTCCTCCACTACCGAATGCCGCAGTGTACTTTAAGCTCACGTGTACCTTTCTTTCGTGCTCCCTACTTTCTCTCTCTATCTATTCATCTCTTAATCTCCTTCCCTCTGTATATAGAGGATAGCAAACGTGACACGCTTCTGGTTGACCTTCCTGCCTTTTCTTCGTCCTTTTCCTCTTCCTCTTCCCCCTCCTCCTCCTCCATATACGTCCTAAGGAGGACCATATTATGGCGGTATGACCATGGTGTAGCTGAGTTAGCAGAACATTGAACACGTTATCCGAATATCACCGGTTAAGTCCTTCCCAGCGGCACGTTATTTTTTGTCTCCTTGACTTTATTGAAGTTGGCATTGCGGTTACTAACAGTAAAATCCCCTATATTTTTTTGGCATCATTGTCTGTTAGTTCTACTTACTACTGCAAGAATTAGTGATCGAATAAATTTTCCTAAATGCACGGCAGTTTTTTTCGGGCGAGGGGGGGAGAAGAGGGAGGCAGAAATTTTAAATGCGAAGCATTTTTTAGCGAACTTCGACGACTCAGCGTATCTATCTATCTATCTATCTATCTATCTATCTATCTATCTATCTATCTATCTATCTATCTATCTATCTATCTAGTCGCCTACGACCTTTAGCGCTCCTGGCCGTTTCGATAATGGTACAGGTACCAAGCTAGGTAAGACATAACATGACTGTATGAAGCACATATCTGACAAGTCATAACATGAAAATCCTGACCTGTATCTCATGAATGTCATCAATTAAATTCGTTATCCTGCTACGTTTGCGGTGGATTTGTTCACATGACATGTTTAGAAACTGCTATGGCATGACGTGTTGCATAACGAACGCAAGCAGCAGACCCTAACATGAAAATCATGACATGCATATCATGTAACAACATGACAACACTGCGCGCACATGATTCGCTCGCGGCCGTTTCGCTAGCGTCGCATATACCAAATTTGGTTTACGGGGCGTGAATGAAGGACGAATGTATGATAATGGTTCAAACATTGTAAACATGAGATGCGTGTCATGTAACAACAAGCCTACATGCTACGCTCATAATGTGCTCGTGGCCGTTTCGCTAGCTTCACATGTACCAAACTTGGTATTACGTGACGCGAATGGAAGAAATAGGTAAATGACACATCCAAACATGATAACCATGACATGCGTGTTATGTAACAACATGACTACACGCCTCACTCATGATGCGCTCGTGGCTGTTTCACTAGCTTCCCATATGCCATATTCGTTATTACGTGACGCCAATGGATGACGAAGGTATGTGACTGGTGCAAAGTTGATAATCCTGAGGTGTGTCATGTGAGAACATGGCTGCATGCCACAGTCAACGCGCGAATACATATCGACGTGACGCGGCGCACGTGCTCTCCAGCGTTCCATTTCGTGGCGTCACGCTGGCGTTGCCACGCCGGGCTCCGCTCCTGCCATATACTCGCAGGTGCGCGCCGCGCTGAGTTGCGTTGTCGCATGCGCGTTTCAGCTCGTCCGGCATCCCCCGTCGCGCCGGTTTCCATCGGGCCGCGCCGACGGACGCTTATCGCGCCTGGCGTCAACTATAGAGTACTCGTGTTTTCTAACGTAGCGTCGCTGTGCCCAGCGTGCATGCGCGTCAACGCTACATTGGAGTATATTGGGCCCTTCATGATGCGCTCGCGGCCGTTTCGCTAGCTCCACATATACTAAATTTGGTATCACGTGACTTGAATAGATGACGAAGGTAAACGAGACATACAAACATGATAGTCATGACACGTAAGTTATGCAAGACGTCATTTACCTCCACCTCGTAACATTGTGCTTATTTTAAAGTGACATATCAACCTTTCTCAATCGTGCTTTTCGTTTCATCTATTCTTACTGTACGTGGGATCTGCCATTTTTTTGTATTTGATTGCATGGGGTCGTTGCTCGGTGCGCGGTCGCACGTCAATCTCTGGCTGTTCAACTGCTCTTTAAGCTTCTGACAATCTATCTTGTACGTGTGCAATGTCGTGTGCAATCACAATTTTTTGGTATCATAACTCGATGCTTTCAAATCAAGAAGTAGGTCTACTCCTTCAATAAAATTCAATTTTCGCTTTACTGCCGCCACTGCAACACATTACCCACAAGCATGAATAATCAAACAAATACGTAAGCACTCAATAACTAAGCATATAGACACAAGCA
The DNA here is from genome assembly GCA_013436015.1 of Rhipicephalus annulatus. NCBI lineage: Eukaryota > Metazoa > Arthropoda > Arachnida > Ixodida > Ixodidae > Rhipicephalus > Rhipicephalus annulatus. Next base: position 18,305 of record WOVY01014072.1, on the reverse strand, counting down.
AATATTCAGACGCCGACACGCACGAACAAACAAACAGGGACAGACGGAGAAAATGCCGCTCGCAACTTCACGCGTCTCTTGTTAACCGCCTTGTCCGTCTCCGCGAGCCGCCAGTTTCTATGACAACGGTAAACCTTTTAAAAACTAAAGGGGCAGACAGCGTGTCCATACCAGACACCATCCTTCCAAATTTCGCACAGGTGTTCCTGCAATTGTTTCATTGACTCTTAGAGCGTGTAGCACTTTTTATAGCTTAAAATGAGCAGTGAGCCTATAAAGTTCATAACATGAATCCCTTCACCGTTTCTAACGGTGAAAAAGCCTCCTTCAGTAAGGATGCCTTAAAACTAAATAAGGCAAGTTTCTTAAATGCACTGTGATCTTTTTTTTTCTTAAACTCTTCCTTATGAAAGGTTTTCTTATGATGTTATAATAAAATTGCCTTGGGTCGAAGGATATCTCTAGGCTTTGTGAGAGATGCAAGCCACGTTTGCTAAATAGTGCTCAGGAGGCGGAGCTGGCGATGGTGACCTGGTCTGAGGGGGTCACCCAAGGAGGATGAAAGAAAAATTGCTGGAGTGGAAGCTCCTGCGATGCCTTGCCAGCAGAAGTGAAGCCATCTATTGCCACTGCCAAGCTGGTGGAAACATGCTCTTTTCTGATAGTGCCCACTTAAAGATCAAGTGGCTTTGATACGTTATGTAAATGCTACGTTAGTTCTATATTGAAGGATAGTTGTTGCTGACGAAATAACAGACAGAAACAAGTATGGATGACTGAATCTTATAAAAACTTTGCCTCCAATTAGAGGCTCACTACGGCAAACTAGTAACCTTAAGACGCACTTGGAGCACTATGTGGCCCGAAAATGTTCCCACATTAAACTCGCTGGGCGTGCGAGGGAAATGCTTCGTTTTTAATCGCTGAACGGCGATACTTTATCATGCCCCTAGTAAGATGGCCGCCACAGCCGCCATCTCGCCAGAGGAACGGCTTCACTTCTGCGCAATCATTTCCACTCCAGCAATTTTTTTAATCCTCCTTGGGGTCACCCACCTTAAGGCTCAGGCTAGATGAGCCCAGCCAAACGCAGAATTTCTGTCCTCTCTCTCTCTCTTTCGCTGATGTTTTATGGCATCTTCGCCCATAGACATTGGCACACGGTTGACGGTTAGCTGGTGGCGCCGTAAACACAAAGGTGCGCCAAACACAGCCTCGGATGCCAGAGGGCAAGGTGGGGGGATGAAATGAGTTGGTGGGTATAAAATGATATCAGCTCGCATAAGAGAGGGTGAATAGAGAATCGCCGTGCAGTGGACCCAGAGGAGCTGAGGATAAATATGGCGCTGCATGAAAGAGCAAAGCAATCACGCCACTGTTGCGAATGTCTCAGCTGCTGCTGTACCGATTAAGCACAATGATGCTTGATTGATGATTTGTACCATCGTTTGCGCTTGGAATTTGTAGCGTCGAGCACAAATGCCAAGCGCAAACGTGATACTCATGACATGGAAGTAAATGTATGGCATAATATACGTCCACCTCGTAACGTTGTGCTCACCTTAATGTGGCAATTATACCTTCCCCTTTCGTGCTTTGCATATATTCGATTCCCACCGTACGTGGGATCTATCTTTTTTTTAGCTGGCTCGTCTTTAAGTAGGCGAAACGGTATTACGGGACCTTTGTTGTTCTGACTACGGCGCCAATTTAGTTCGCCTAAACCGTACACATTGCCGGATAATTGGTTGGACCCCCTTATTAGCTGGCTTATATTTCATCACCTGAGTGACGTAAACATCATAACAGTATAACAGATTTTGTCTTAAGTAAAGGACATAGTACCAGTATTTGCTATGTCGATCATTTGGTTTCAGTAAATAAAACGCAGATCTTATAAATATGCCCCTCGTGCACAAGTTATAGCTTGCAAAGGCATTGTTCCAAGAAGCCTATGTTTGCTCGGAGGGTAACAGATAATTTCTCAGTGGCAGGTGACATTCAGCGAAACAAGCAGAAAGCTCCTAGTCTCATCGTAATACGAACGGCCATCGTTGGCTTATTTTGCAATTCGTGAGCTATCGTGGGGACTGACCCAGCTACATTGTCACAGAACGAGCGCTAAAAAAAGAGCGCGCCGCCAAATCCTTGCGACAACGGGCGGTAGAAACGCCGCGAGGTAAAAAGAAAAAAAAAGAAAGCAAACATCCAAGGCTCCCGGGCGCGCGCTCTCCCCGCAGAAGCACGGCTTCGCAGACGAACCTCCTCACCCCACAGCGGCGGCCGGGCAAGCGCTAGAAATTTCCAGAACGAAGGAGGCGTGGCTACGCCGAGCTGAGTCACCCGATGCGGAGGGCCGACAAACCGTCTCGCCTCTCTCCAGCCTTCGCTGCGTATCGCGCCGACGAAAGGACGAGAAATTTCTGGAAGGTGGCGTGGAAGGTATTTAATCGAGCGGCCAAGACGAGAAAGCAGGAGGTGACGGAAGTTAACGCCAGAGCGCGTAGGAATTCCGCCGTGGAGTCGGCGAAGGTTCTGCCCGTAGTGACAGAACAGGAGGAGACTGAAGTGAGCGCCAGAGCGCGTAGGAATTCCGCCGTGTAGTCGGCGAAGTTTTTGGTCCGTAGGGACGGCTCGAGCTACAGGCAAGAGCGTGGGTTTACCGCTATCGAGCGAAGACGCGGGCAACAGCTGCGTGTGGGAAGCCGACGGATTTCCGGCGAAGAAGCTTGAAGCTTGGAGAGTGGCCATTTGAGGACGCGAGGTTTCCTGGAAGAGAAACTTCGAGAGCTACGGAACGACAACAACGCTGGACTTTGAGTGAGTGATCCTCGGAGGAGTATCATTCAGACTTTTGTTCCAAGGACTTTGGACTGAATAGGTTTTCTATCTCTCTAGTCCTTAAGTGTCTTGGTTGTTCAATGCATGCGACTGCATTGTAGTGCGTATTGTTGTCTGTGTCCGTTGTTTTGAGTGTGGCTGATTGTATTGTGTAGTACGTTGATTGATTGGTTTGATTGGTGACATATTGTATGCAACTATTGTGGAGTGTGCATTTTTGCGTATTGTTTTCGATCTGCCAGTATTGAGAATATAATTTGTTTGTTTATCAACTCTCGGCTCTGACTTGTTCTTTGGGCCACAGCCGGCGTCCGCTGGCGCACCAAAAAGGACCACTTCTAAATTGTCCACGCTTTCGTGGTGCGGTTCGGGGGGCCGATACTTCGGCTCTTGGAATTAGCCCGGCGATCGCCTCCCTAATAAACGGGAGGGGTGTGACAATTAATCTGGCGTCCGCGACAGGACCTTTTGGTGCACAGTGTGTCCAAAGTAGTAAGAAAGAGCCTCGAGTTGGTGATACTGCTATCGGAACGATTTTGTGTGTTGTTCAGTGTTCTCGTTAACGAGTGCAGGGGAGTGCTCCGATAGACTGATTTAGGCAGATACTTTTTGCACGCGGCAAGGTTTTATTTGAGAGTTGCGAGATACCATGGATCTCGAAAAGTTAGTTGCTCTTGGTGAAAAGATGGGTCTTTCTGGCGCCGAACTACGGAAGTGGGTCACCCAGAAGGAAAAAGAAGAAAAAGAGAGAGCCAAAGAAGAAAAAGCAGCCGAGCTGGAAAAAGAGAGGTTGGCGGTCGAAAGAGCCAAAGCGGAAAAAGAAGCTGAGTTGGAGAGAGAAAGGCTGGCCGCTGAAAGGGCGAGAGAAGAAAGAGAAGCGAGGGAGCGGCATCTGAAGGAAGAAAGAGAAGCGGAGATGGCTGAAAGGGAACGGCAGCGGCAGCACGAGATTGAACTCGAGCGGCTCCGTTTGCAACAGCGAAGTGAAACTCCCGTCCAAGCTAGAGTTGAAAGCAGCGAACGGGAAGATCACGGCTTCCGCTTGAACCCAAGCAAGCTGCTCGTAGCGTTTGATGAAAGGAAGGACGACCTAGACGCGTACCTCCACAGATTTGAGACGATTGCGAGGAGCCAGAATTGGCCGGAACAGCAATGGGCAACTGCTTTGAGTACTTGCTTGAGTGGTGAAGCACTCAGTGTGTACGGTAGGCTGACGCCGACCGATGCAGCCAACTACGCAAAGGTGAAAGCTGCTTTGCTGAAGTGATTTAGATTCACTGTGGAAGGTTTCCGGGACAGATTTCGGACAGGAAAGCCAGCTGATGGTGAGACGGCTACGCAGTATGCCGCCCGACTTTGCCATTATTTCGACAGATGGATTGAACTTTCAGGGACAGCGCAGGAGTACGATGAACTTAGAGAGCTCCTAATTAGAGAACAATTTCTTACTAGTTGCCACCCAAGCCTGTCGCTGTATTTGAAAGAGAGGAAGGCTGAGTCATTTGAAGGAATGCTTGAATTGGCTGATCAATTCTTGGAAGCACAAGGTGGAACTAATTTGGCCAAGGTAAAGAAGGAGTGCCCCGATGATTCGAAGAAATTGGCTCCCGAAGAAAAGAAGCGTGCACCAGAGAGCATTCCGCGATGTTTTCTGTGCAACCGAGTGGGTCATCGCGCGAAAAACTGTAGAACGATCTTTACGAGCCCTACGGCAGTAAAATGTTTTAAGTGTGGTCAGACTGGGCACAAAGCAGATGCTTGTCGGAACGGAGTGAGTCAAATTCACCAGATATCCTGTGTTCAAGCGGCACCGAAATCTGATAATAATGCCGTCACTGATAGATTCGTAGAGTTGAAAAACGTGGAGAAAATTCCTATTGTGGGTGCTGTAATGTCAAAACAGCCAACCGGTGTTACGAAAGGAATGCCAGCGCTGCCTGGAAAAGTTGCGGACAAAAAGATTACGGTGTTAAGAGATACCGGCAGCTCCACTGTTATCGTGCGGAGAGATTTGGTACGGGAAAGGGAGTTAACAGGCAAAACGAAACCGGTTTGCTTAATTGACCGTACAGTTTGGATGCTTCCCGAAGCAGAAATTGAGGTTGAAACCCCGTACTTCAGCGGGAAGGTTACTGCGTTATGCATGACGACCCCCCTGTATGACCTTGTCATCGGAAACATCGATGGGGCGCGAGGGCCAAGTGATCCAGAATGTTTGGGAGAAGACCCGAAGATAGAGCCCTCGCCAACACAGCGGCCGCGAGATACAGTGGAGGAGCATCCCGTGGCGGATCTCACTAGAGCCCAAGGTGAAGCTGCGGCGCAAGAGACAGCGAAGGAGAAGACGATCGTGTCGAATAAGTTCACGGGCCGAGCAACCGGACTTACGTCGGCACGACCTCAACCGACCGACAGTGTAAACGAGACGGAGTTGGCCAGCCGGGCAAAATGTAGAGGCATTATCAAGCGGGTAAATAAACAGACAGGACCCGTCGAATGTAATGACGCGTTAACGGTGTCGGAAGAGACAACGATGGCTGAGACGACGCCTCAGATATCGTCGTTGGAAAGGGCTCGCCGAAAAAGAACGTGGAAACACAAGAAGAGATCGAGCGAGCACCGCAAGAAAGGACGCAAGCGCAGCTCAAAGTACACAGGATAGGTGCTGAGGTGGAATCAGAATGTGTCTGGCAGGGCTGAGTGACATATGTTGTGTTAATGTTCTTGTTATCCTGTGTCTCAAGTGTATGTCGAGCGAGTCAGTGTTCTGTGCGATGATGTGATGTATAGTGTTGTATAATTGTTGTATAGACAGAACTTTGTACGTTTGTATTGTTTGGAATGTGTGATGAAGTGTTGTAGGCATGTACCTGTGGCTATATTTCATGTGTTGTGGAATTGAACTACAATGTAAGATTGTATTGCGTGATCTATTGTGAATGTGAAGTGTTATGAGCGACTGATGGTGTTACAGTCTGTGAGAGTGTGTGGTGACTTTTCGCGCTCGTTTGTGTGGTTTTGAATATTATGAGATAATATTCTTAAAGTTGGGGGCAGTGTCACAGAACGAGCGCTAAAAAAGAGCGGGCCGCCAAATCCTTGCGACAACGGGCGGTAGAAACGCCGCGAGGTAAAAAGAAAAAAAAAGAAAGCAAACATTCAAGGCTCCCGGGCGCGCGCTCTCCCCGCAGAAGCACGGCTTCGCAGACGAACCTCCTCATCCCACAGCGGCGGCCGGGCAAGCGCTAGAAATTTCCAGAACGAAGGAGGCGTGGCTACGCCGAGCTGAGTCACCCGACGCGGAGGGCCGACAAACCGTCTCGCCTCTCTCCAGCCTTCGCTGCGTATCGCGCCGACGAAAGGACGAGAAATTTCTGGAAGGTGGCGCGGAAGGTATTTAATCGAGCGGCCAAGACGAGAAAGCAGGAGGTGACGGAAGTTAACGCCAGAGCGCGTAGGAATTCCACCGTGGAGTCGGCGAAGGTTCTGCCCGTAGTGACAGAACAGGAGGTGACGGAAGTTAACGCCAGAGCGCGTAGGAATTCCGCCGTGTAGTCGGCGAAGGTTCTGCCCGTAGTGACAGAACAGGAGGTGACGGAAGTTAACGCCAGAGCGCGTAGGAATTCCGCCGTGTAGTCGGCGAAGGTTCTGCCCGTAGTGACCGAACAGGAGGAGACGGAAGTGAGCGCCAGATCGCGTAGGAATTCCGCCGTGTAGTCGGCGAAGTTTTTGGTCCGTAGGGACGGCTCGAGCTACAGGCAAGAGCGTGGGTTTACCGCTATCGAGCGAAGATGCGGGCAACAGCTGCGTGTGGGAAGCCGACGGATTTCCGGCGAAGAAGCTTGAAGCTTGGAGAGTGGCCATTTGAGGACGCGAGGTTTCCTGGAAGAGAAACTTCGAGAGCTACGGAACGACAACAACGCTGGACTTTGAGTGAGTGATCCTCGGAGGAGTATCATTCAGACTTTTGTTCCAAGGACTTTGGACTGAATAGGTTTTCTATCTCTCTAGTCCTTAAGTGTCTTGGTTGTTCAATGCATGCGACTGCATTGTAGTGCGTATTGTTGTCTGTGTCCGTTGTTTTGAGTGTGGCTGATTGTATTGTGTAGTACGTTGATTGATTGGTTTGATTGGTGACATATTGTATGCAACTATTGTGGAGTGTTCATTTTTGCGTATTGTTTTCGATCTGCCAGTATTGAGAATATAATTTGTTTGTTTATCAACTCTCGGCTCTGACTTGTTCTTTGGGCCACAGCCGGCGTCCGCTGGCGCACCAAAAAGGACCACTTCTAAATTGTCCACGTGTTCGTGGTGCGGTTCGGGGGGCCGATACTTCGGCTCTTGGAATTAGCCCGGCGATCGCCTCCCTAATAAACGGGAGGGGTGTGACATACATATCTCGGGGCAGCAAGACCGATATGACAGAGGCCTTTCGAATTCGATCAAGCTTTATCTCGACCTCGGAGTTTTGTGCATTACTGGCTGCTCTTATTTGTTCGCTTTTTTTTCGTCCCTTGAGGTCGCTGAAGCTCAATAAGGGAGTTGCTTTTACCTGGTTCGCACAGCTTGCTCTCTTCATTACGTCCACAACCATATTGCTAGATATATCTCATTGATCGAACCAAAGGGCAGGGTTAGTTGACACGCCATGTATGAGCTAGGCACCGCTTAAAAGGTGTCACGGAGTCCCTTATTTCCACTCGATAATGGGCCTAGCAAGCACGTCGCTGTATCCAAGATGACATCACAACATATAGGCTAGTGTTTACGCAGAGATCAATAGATTGGTTACAACGGTTTGTTTTTTAAAGAAGGCAGGTACTGCAGCAGTCAAACCAATGCGTCTGAGTTCACATCACAGACGTACGCCCTGAAAAAACCACGTTGTGACATAAAACAGACTTGCCAGTAAATACTTACTTGACGTACTTGAGCCGTTGTCAAACATTGGTATAAATGTTTTGTTCTAAGACATACCCCATTGACATAGACTTCCAGGCATCGGGTTGGTTTTATAACTCAGTTTTACCTATAGTATGTATCGTATTAATTCACTTATGCACATAATTTGCCGCCAATGATGACCCATCAAACAGTATCTTATTGCATGTGTCTTTGTTTATATGTCGTTTAAACCCTAATAGCGTCTGTGTTTTGATCCGGAGTAACCTGAAGGAACAAAAAAATTAATATTTTCTCTCTTTTGTTTAATTGATACTTTCTATCTACCTTTACATGTACAGATTTTGCTAACCACGCCTGGGGCCGAATTCACAAAGCTTTCTCTTGGCTACGCATTTTCTTAGCCAAGAATTCTCTTATCTGGAGGGATTACTATAGCGTGGGTACGAATTTAACTTATTAGGCACTTAAAAGGGCGAGGAGGACACACGATAGCCGATATCAAACGACAAGGAAAGAAAGAAGTGTGTGTCGATAATATCAAGGTAGCACGCACAGCGTCAAGCATCGAGTGTATACGATGATAGTAAATGGTTTGCTCCATCTAAGTTTTAGTTCCGCCAGAGTCTGCTACAGCGCTTAAGGGATGCCGCGTACGTAGTAATAGATGTCTGGGTGTGCTGTGCAAAGCCAAGCATTCGCCTTTCATCAACGACTGTAGCTAAGAAAGAAATTGCTCGATGGCCTTAAGCAATAAACTATCCACTATATTGCCAAGTATAAGTAAACAACACTCCAGGTGCACCCCATCAATGAAACCACCCATAAATCGATAAATGCAATGTTTTAGACTGTGCCTCAAATGTCTTCTCCTGTTTTACGCGACCAGTTACCTTAAATTTTAATGAACCTGCGCTGGTACTCAACTAATTAGGTGTACTCGAGCACGGCATAGTGGGGAACGTAAGGGTGTTTTTTACCTAGACGTGAAAGGTCGCCTTTCTTACAATATTCTCATTACAAGAGACAGGAGCGACTTTTGTGCCTGCGGACGAATTGTGCAGAAATAGAGAACAGCAGTAATCAAGTGAAATTGTGAGGCGAATTTTGCTGGTTCCATGCACCGCAGCATTTTTATAAAGCCAGAATGCGAGAACGTGCATACGCTTACGCTGAAATATGTGTCTACGTAAAACGAGGGAGACTCGTTGGGAGGTGTTTCAGTGCTAATGCTTTTCACAAAACGTGATGCAAATACTTCGTCCAGCGTTGTTTGAGTGAGCAAACAAAGCAAGGGACGTGTACACGAATCTTGAAGTCGAGAGACGTTATCACACGTTCATAAAGGACGAAAAGAGAGAGAGAGAGAGTGAGCAGACGTCAGGGAAAGTTTCCGCAAAGCAGCGTCGGCTGCTTGGAGAGCATAAAAAAGTGGGATGCGCGTTTTATGGGAGCGACAGCCACACAGAAAGCGAGATGAAGTTTTATTGTCTTTGAATGTGAGAATCAATGCTATTTAGGAGAGTTGTGAGTTAATGAGCCAAATATTCCTTAAATACCTCTAATGGAATCAAACTGAGTATTCATCTAGTGAAAGTGACAATGGTGACAGTGAATTCATAATAGTTGATTAGCGTGGTCACAGGCCGATATATATGTTTGATTTTATTTATGGTTGGCAACTATGAGAAGGTAGCGTACGTTAGAGCCGGCTATCCCAACTTCATGTTAGATTATAATGTATAAGAACAATAGGGCACAGCAAACGCATTCTATTTTTTTCTATTTTTGACCAAGTTTCACCAGACGTTTTTGCATTTGGCGTCATTCAAAGCATTGATGATATATCAGCAATTAGGTGAATGCAACCTGCTGCAGTTTACGAGTAGTTACAGCGCTCAGGTGCAATCTAGGAGGTACTGTGTTCAATTCACACTGTCTCCGAGCACTACTTTTTTTTTAAGAGGTTGCTCGGCTTGAGATCATGCGTGGCGGTGGGTACTGATTTCCCGAGAAGATGGCTCTCGCGCTTTCTTGTTTCACTCTCCTTTTGACCCAAAAGCGGTGTGCCGTGCTCCTTCATAAAATACATATTCAAGGGTTCATAATTTTCCCTTTATCCTCTTATCGCAAAAGTGCCCAGTGCTGAAATACCAATATCATTCCTGGTATATTACTTTACACGTGTTAGAATATTCGACCAGTGATCAGTCGTCACGGCGTTTTGAAGAAAATCTAGACATGCAGTGAACTAATTGCTTGCGGCACAGATGACTGCCTTTGTCGGGACACGTTTTCATGCTAAATTGATGGGCATTATTACATGCAGCAAGGCCAAAGAGCGTGGACAGTTAGATAACACACAAGCAGAGTGATTAGTTTGTGTCTTCTCTCTCGCTATTTGTCATGCTGCGCGCGTCAGTGTAATGTCACTGTCAATGGTTAAAATGAACTATAGCTGTTAATCGAGTTCTTCTAAGAGGGTCCCCGATTGTCCAGAACGAAACAGAACAATGGCAATTAGACTTGTGTCATAGAGAGATACTCTGCTTCTGGTTACTAAAATAAATTTAGAAAGCGAAGTTCATTTTTTATTAACAACAGTTCCAGTATAGATAAAAGGTGCATGGACGAAATTTGTGTATTCAGCTTGACTAGATTTGCGATCTTAATAGTAATTGCCAACCGGTAATACAATATGCATAAATATCACACACATATACACGCAGGGGTTATAGCTTGTTTTTTCTGATTAAAATTAATACGTTGAAATCGACATACTCGATCAACGCGATGTGTACAATATATGTCATGTAGAGTAGCTATACCCTAAACTAATCTTCGCTGGTTGGTTTCATTTTACCCAATTTCTTGCTCATGACTGTACATTGGCAATTGAAACAACTTCTTTATTATACATATTTTGTGTAAGGTTACATTTATTTTTATGCAGTAAAAACAAAGTGAAATGTATAAGGGCTCAGAAGAAAAAGAACTTGAAACAAATTCATCCAGAACATTACCAAACTTACTCATTAATGGTAAATGGATTCTCATTTAAAACATACATACATACATACATACATACATACATACATACATACATACATACATACATACATACATACATACATACATACATATACATACATACATTCATACATACACTGAGGTGTAAATATTAAGGTGAATGACTATAAAACAACAAAATGCAGGCTATAAAATAAGGTTATTCGCAGATGACTGTATCAATTATAGCGAAATTAAAAATGACCAAGATCACTGTTTGCTCAACAAATCACTCTCTGCTATTTTTGAATGATGTTCAAACTGGCAGATGACAATCAATGTAAAAAAAATCAGCTTGCATGATGATATGGAGCAAGAGAGAGCCATCAAACTTTTGCTACACTATGAATGGCACAGCTCTGAGCAGAGTACACAAACATAAATACCTAAGCTTAACAATTACGTCCGACTTAAGGTGGGACGAGCACATTACAAACATAACTTTATCTGCCATGAAGAAATAATTTTTTCTTCGCAGATCACTTCAAATGGCAACATTGCCAACAAAGCTTCTAGCCTACAAAACATTCGTCAGACCTATCGTCAAATACGGAAGTACACTGTGGTTTCCTCACCCCGCACAAGCATATAGAATATTGAAGCAGCACACAGAAAAGCCTTAAGATTCGTCCGCAACAAATATAAACGTGAACACTCACCCACTAGTCTGCTAACTCTTTCTGAACTTCCTACGCTAGAAGTACGAGCAAAACAGGCACGTCTAAAAATTTTTTACCAACTTCTGCACAATTATTTTAAAATAGACATTTCAAATTACGTGTCTTATTCACAAACACAAACCACAAGACACAAACATACCCACACAATAGCACAATACAAATGCAACACTGATGTGTTTAAATATTCTTTTTTTCCAGTAGGTATTCGGGAATGGAACATGTTGGCTCTCACATCAACAACATTGAGTCCCTGTCTTAGTTTGACTTAGAAATTGAAAACAATTCTTAGCTTCTTTTAATACCCAGTGACAATGGTAATGAAACCAGTATGTACTACTTTTATGTTCTTTAAACAGCCATGTAAGAGGCTTTATTGTTCAACTTGCCATGTCTGTATGCACTTGTACTTTGTTTATTATGTTGTGTAAATATTGCTAATGTACAAAGTGCCAGGTTGATGTTGCTTTTTCATTGTTTATTACAGCTTTTTTACTGTGATGACCAATAATAGCATCTGTCCAAAGTGCCCACCTGCCATGGCCTCAGTAGAGACTAGCAGTATTGCAATAAATAAATAAAAGAAATAAATTCTAATACACTGTTTTTTGAATATACAGAAAGTAATTTATGACAGAAATCCACCAGCACTGTTATGTCTGAGCTCAGTGTTTCTCAAACCATCTCGCAAAAGCTTGATGCATAGTTTCTGCTGCTGCCCAGTGAGAAGCATTTTTTATAAAAAACACAAGAATAAATCTCTTGACAATGTCATGCTAAATAAAAGGGCTGTGCATCAATATTTTGTACATTCTGCAATATTTGTTCATTTACATCGCTTGACTCATTCACAACACACCAACGAAGCATGTTAGGACACTTGGGCTGAAACTTGGCATAGCGCAAAGAAATTCCAGATGATACATGAATAATACAATTCTAAGCTAATTAGCTCCTTGACGCAAACAGTGTTTATATTGGCAGCTATAGACCCCGAGGTCGTTTCTCGAAAACGCTCCTCAAAAAGACTTCGAAGTTTGCGCATCAACAAACTTCCCACACAGCTGTCTGTTAGTCTGCTTGAAAAAAATTCAGTTCACTGGTGGGCAAAGACTGCACACTAATTATGTATGGTGATGCTCCAGTGCGCTGCATGTTTGTCTTGCTGCTGGCCTCAACTGCGATGTTGCTCAGCACATATGAGTAAAATCACAACTAATACTATGCCGCCGCAAAGTAAATATGTGTCATTTGCATATACCGGGACCACAATAAAAGCACATAAGAACATTTACCTTCACACAGTTCATGAAATGTAAATACATTTTTATTAAGTTTTCACAGCTCATCTGAGAATAGTATTATTGAATATAAACACATTGTTATTTCCACTAACAAATTGTTTTAAAATGCCAGCTTAATTATTAGAGTATACCAGTACCTTTGTAGGACTAAAGAATTGTACAGGCACCTAGAAAAAGATAAATAAATGCATGCTATAGCTACATTAAAATAAAATAAATAAATTTATTTCTAGTCTGAGTAAAGCTGCATAGATGATAAGTCACTTGCATAGTACACAATTACATTATGAACAAACCTATCCGAGCAAAGTATACATTAAAAAACGTATACTTACCCACTTGAAACAGAGCAGTAGATTGTTGAAGGACAGACAGGCAGTGGGAAAACAATACACAAGCAATAAAATCGACTGTTAGATATACTAGGAATAGTGACGATCCTTTTCCTTCAAAATAAAATAATCCACATAGATTTACTTCCGAGAGCTTATACACACATGGCATCATTGGTGCTATACAAATGAGTGTATAGTGAAGGATTACATAGACTGAGTACAAGATTACCACATTCATGGCTTTACTTCTTGTACTACAAGGAATGCAAACACAGTTACCATTGCCGACCATGCATGCTGTGATTTATGGCAGTTAAAAGCAGAGACATGCAGGCACTTTGATTAACATGCATGTTAAAAACATCAGCTCAAAGTTTTTTTGCCCACTAACACTACAGCAGCGCTTAAATTAGTGTCAAAGTTTGGTATCTTCCATGCAAAATTTAGATTATTTGAAATGCAAGCAAAGGAACAGCTGAATAATGCACTGCTAAGAAATTAACTTGCAGCTGCACAGAATGTTACTACGTATACAATTTAAACTGCTCCTGACATCACAATGTGCTCTTTCTGCTGTCGTAACCTTTGAGCAGGAGAACAGTCACTGGCAGTCTCTTTCTACTTGTTGGTCTTCTGTGCTTTGTTCCTGATACACTGTACATGACCGTGGAGCACTGGATTGCTTGTTACTGCTGGAACTTGGAAAAATACAGATTATTGTTACAAACACGCTACATGCAAAGGTGTACAGTTGGTAAATATGTGCTCATATTTACAGATGTCATATATTCAGAAGCCGATGACAAGCCGCGACACACACATGAAGCGGTATGAGCCTTTGACAGAAGATGAAGAAGCACGAGAGCCGCGGCAGGAAAGAAAAGGAGGAGGAAGTGAAAAATAAGCAGATTAAGATGGACGCCAGTTCCATACTGAAGCTTTAATGCTGTTCCGTTATTTTAAGTAGGAACACTACATTATTTTGGCGCAGTCGACAGGATCGAAGCCATCATGTGGGTGACGTTCTTCATAGACGAGACCTCCGAGGAGATCATCTTTTCGAAGTACCAAGTTCAAGACGAAGCAGCGGTAGACCTACCTCGTGAGCTCAGCTCGGAAGAACTCGTGAACCTGGTTGTGGAAAAGGCAGCCGTAGACACTACTGAACTACGACGGAAAGGTGCTGTGAAAGTGAACTTGCGTGTGGCAACCTTCAACGACCTAGTTCTTGAACCAGTGCGTCGACAACACTCAGGATCACGATCTTCGACGGAAGAGGTGAGCCTCGTTTTAAAAGCTTTCAGCTGCAACAGGAACAGATGGTTCAACAAAACCAAATAATGACATCTCTTATAAGCTCTCTGAATGCTGAGAGACCGACACCTAAATTCGTAGAACCTGATGCTTTCGACGGTGTGTCTTCAAATCCAGAAAGTTGGCTTGATTTCTACGAATATGCCGCTGGAAAAAAACAAGTGGCTCTCTGATGAGGCTAAAATCACCAACATGCGCGTTTACTTGAGAGGTGTTGCGCGAAAGTGGTATGAAACATGCATTCTGGAAGACAGTGACGACTCTTGGAGCCAGTGGAGGAAAAAGTTTTTGACTGCATTCCGAAGCAATCCAGTAGAAAGATGGAACACGGCGCTTAATTTCAAGTCTGAGCAAAGTTGCCTTGTCGAGTACTTCTTTGAGAAAACGCCGTCTTTTAAAGCTGGCGGAGCCTTTGCTTCCATCTACGGCCGTAGTTGCCTTAATAATGCATGGATTGCACACTAACGTGTTGAAGCAAGTGCAAATACTGTCACCAAAGACTCTAGATGACCTCCTCGCGTGTCTTCAGAACATACCATCAGCTTCGGAAACAAGCATAACCGCCGAGTCAAGCAGCTGTTTCAGTCGGAGTAAAGCGGACTGGTCAAGCCGCGCTCAGCGAGAACCGAGCCACCTCGCTACTCGCACAGATAACTTGCCCTGGCGTGTTCCAAGATGTCGAGTGAATAATCTCGACACTGAAGCTCAGGAGTATTCGACAGAAAAAAAAACTAATAAACGAGGGTGATCAGTCCCACCCGATGACTCCAAATGAGACTGTTTATTTAAGTTGCTCTAGCCTACTTCACATTCCCGTCAAAGTAGGAAACAAACATATGATGGCTCTGGTAGACAGCGGTGCTTCTGTGTCCATTATAAATGCCAAGCTGGTGGATGCAAATCGCTTGCATAGTGGAAGAATCCTACGAGTACAAGGCTATGATGGAAAAGTAACGTTGCATGATCAGTGGGCTTTTGTAAACATCGAGTTCCAGGGTCAGCAAATAGAGAGCGAAGTGTTGGTGATAGAGGGGGTAACGTACGACTTTTTGCTATCAAGACCAGATATAAAGAAACTAAAGATCAACGTGTACTGGGACGATGTGGTTCTAGTCGAAGGAGTAGCAAGGAACGAGACAAATCAGGGTAGACAAGATAATCTACGAGTTGTCAAGTGCGCGGAGGATATCGCAACGACCTACCCTGAACTTGTATGCATAGGAAGCTATCCTCAGGCGATGAAGTCCCACAAGGTTCCTTTCGAACTCGCTGATAAGACCGTCATCCAAAAGCACCTTACAATATGTCAAGAGAGCGAAAGATGTGGCTCAAGAAAGAGTTGCAGGAGATGCTAGATGCTGATATCATACGACCTTCGGTATCACCCTTCGCTTCTCCCATACTATCGCACCGAAAGAAGACGGAAACCTTCAGATTATGCACGACTACAGGGTTTCTCAATCGTCAGACAGAACTCATACCATTTCCTATGCCGAAGATCGACACCAATTATAGATGAGACCGGGGGTTGCCGACATTTTTCCCGCATCGATTTATGCAAAGGTTTCTGGCAGATCCCACTACCGAAGAGAAACAAAAATGTACACCGCTTTTATCACGGCCATTCGATCTCTACGAATACAACCGGCTTCCTTTCGGTTGGAAAAACTCGCCAGCGTGGTTCCAGAAGATCATGAACGAAGTCCTAAGCCATTCCTTGGTGTTTTTGTAATGTGTACATAGACGACATTATAGTCTTCTCAAAAACAGAGGCTGAGCATCAGGACCATCTGTCTCAGGTGTTAAACGCCTTGAGCTTGGCACATCTCAAGGTTAATTTTAAGAAGAGTGCATTTTTTCAACAAAAATTGTGTTTCTTGGAAGAGTCTTTGATGGGAACACCAAAAGCACAAAACAAGAGTCCGTCGAGAAGATCTCCCAGTTGAAGAAAACCATATGACGTCCATTCACTGCGTGTGTTTTTGGGATTGGCAGGACATTTCCGATCTTCATAAAGGACTTTGCTGTCAAAACTAGATGCCTCACGCGCTTAACGCAGAAAGAAGTTCCCTTTGAATGGAGTGACGAATGTGAGAGAGTCTACCGTGACTTGGTGCACAGAATTTCTTCTGACCCAGTTTCTGCGTATACCAGACTTCACTTTACCCTTTGAATTGAACACTGACGCCCTCACATTATGGGACTGGTGCAGTGTTGTATCAAAAATGTATTGAAGCATCTGGCCGAGAAAAGCGACACGTAGTAGGTTACTACAGTTACACTTCAAGCCGTCTGAACAAACTACAACTACTACAGAAAAGGAAGCACTGGCGGTTCTGAAGGCCGTTGACTACTTCCGCACGTACCTGGAAGGTACGAAGTTCACTTTGGTTCACCGATCACCAGGCACTCACTCATCTCTTGAATATGACCCAAACTAAAGGGCGTATCGCCAGATGGGTGAATTACTTGCAGCAATTTGACTTCACCATCTCCGCACCGACCAGGACCGCTTTTAACCGATGCAGATGCTCTATCAAGATTGATGGTACAAAACAACACAGAAAAATCTGAAGAAATCAATGAAGTGAAGCTGTGGGAAGGCTCAGAACAACTGGTTTTTTACTGAAGGTCGGTATCAAGTCCCACCAACTCTTGTTTCCAAAGTGCTTTACTTGTACCACGATAGCCCAGAAATCTGGAGGACACGACGGCTTTTGGCGTACCTACAACAAGTTGGTCAAGAGGTTTACGTGGCCTCACATGAAGAAAGGACGTCAGTCAGTACGTTCGTTTCATGCCATGTGTGTCAAGTACACAAAGTCAAGTATAAACAAGCCTACGGACACCATGATACTACCTTGCCACTCCGAACGTGCCTTTTGAAGTAGTTCACCTGGATTTCGCCGAACTTAACAAGAAACGGGAAGGAGTCAGAAAAACGCAAGCCTTTCTGCTGGCCATAGATGAATGCACCAGGATGGTCGCGGCACGAGCAGGAAAAAGAAGATGCAAATAGCGTCATAACCCTTCTCGAAAGAGACATGTTTAGAACTACGCGGGACAATCGTATGCGATAACGGCCCCCCCGCGTTCAAGAGTGAAAGCTAGTAAGATGGGGCTCGAGATCACAATGTATCGATCACGTTCTGTGCGCCATACCATCCTGCGGCGATGGGCTTGCAGAACGTGCCTACGGGACGTGAAACATACATCAAGATGTACGATAATTTTCCTGGGGGATGGAAATGTTCTTTAGAAGGCAGCCGTAAAACATCATAACCGATCCTACACAAGGTGGCTTGGGGTGCAGTCCCACAGTACCTTCTACAGGAGAGACCCCTATTCTGCAGGCGATCGTGAGTTGGGACTCTTGGAAAACCTCAAGATTGTCGAGGAGAGGCAACAAAAATCACAGGAGGAGATGTACCGAAAACGAATGAAAAAGAATTTCGACAAGAGGCATCGAGCAGACATGCCAAACATTCAAGTCACCGACCTCGTACTAGTGAGAAAGGAATAAGAGATTCCAGTGCAAAATTTTATGGGCCTTACTCTGTGACCAAGACAGCCACCCAGAACGGAATTTTGAAGACTGTCTGGTACACTGGTGAACGTGGATCTGTTGAATGTGCTTCAATTGGAATGTCTTCAAGTATTACCCCAGGAGGGGTAATTAAAAGAAAGCGGGAAGGGTGAAAGCGGTATGAGCCTTTGGACAGAAGATGAAGAAGCACGAGAGCCGCGGCAGGAAAGAAAAGGAGGAGGGAAGTGAAAAATAAAGCCGATTAAGATGGACGCCAGTTCCATACTGAAGCTTTAATGCTGTTCCGTTATTTTAAGTAGGAACACTACAACAC
>WOVY01014070.1:0-26017 GCA_013436015.1 Rhipicephalus annulatus | reverse complement strand
AGAACTTTATTGAAAGGTCCTGAGGAGTTCAAGTTACCAAGGAAGGAAAATAGAGGGAAAAGAAAGGCAAGGAGGTTAACCAGCCTATAGGCAGCCGGTTTGCTACCCTGCGCATGGGGAAGGGATGGGGGAGATGAAAGAGAGCAGAGAGGGAAGATAGAAACAGCACATTCGCAGCACATGCGCGCACACTCAGTCATAGTCCAGTCTTGTCTTTCGCGGTGTGTGACATTGCTGTTACAGTCGCTTGTTCAAGTCGGTGTCGCGTAGGAATTTCAACAGAGCTTTCGTCGCCCTTCTGTTGCAGTGTCTTCTCTCGGGCACTCACAGAATAGTGTCCACAGACATTTGGCTGTTGTCGATGCGCGCAAAAGCAGACGCCAGTGACTGTCTCTGGATTTCATACAATGGACAGTCACACAGGATGTGGTGTAGCGTCTCTTCGCAATGACAGGCATCGCAGAGAGCGTTTGTCGGCCATTCCTATGACAAAGGAGTAAGATTTTGTAAATGCCACTCCTAGCCATACGCGATGAAGTAGGGTGGCTTCTCTTCGGTCGAGTCCAGTGGGCATGCGGAGAGCCATCAAATAGGACAGGTGGTGTTGACGATTCGTATCGATGCTTGGTGGGCACCATAGTGAAAACGTGATTTCACGCGCAAGTCGTCGATGATTACTGGCAGCATCAGTCCTCGAAAGTGGTATGGCTTCTTTTCGTGTTCCTTCAAGGGCTGCCCGCGCGGCAGTATCGGCATGTTCGTTCCCTATGATGCCGCAATGACTTGGCAGCCATTGAAGCGTCACATGATGCCCTTTCTCGAGGTAAAGTGTGGAGAAGGCATCGAATGTCGAAAACAAGCTATTCGTACGGGCCGCGACGCAGTGCTGAGAGCACAGATTGTAGGGCAGCCCTTGAGTCGCTGAAAATTGACCATTGCTGCGGTGGTTCCCGATTGACCACACAAAGTGCAGCGCGCAAAGCAGCTAGTTCCGCTGCTGTAGATGCCGTGGAGTGGTCAGTCCTAAAGCTCATGGTAACACCTCTTGCTGGGATAACTACTGCCCCTGACGAACACTGGTGGTTCGTGGAACCATCGGTGTATACATGTATGCTGTCTGAATATTCTCGTGCAAAAGAAGAAGAGACAGTTGTTTCAGCACGGGTGACGAAAACTCAGATTTCCTCCGGATCCCTGGTACACTAAGATGCACTGTGGGTCGAATAAGACACCAAGGTGGTATGGATGGTTTAGATGCATGAGTGAAGCCCGAGGGAAGTTTATCGTTGTATTTCACTATAATTTTGGCGAACGATGCTTGGCGCCTCTCTGAAGGCAACAGTGCAAGGTGATGGCCGGGGGCACGTGCGAAGTGTCGGATGTGCGTTCTCAGGACTTCTACAACAATGTGAGTTTGTATCGGATAGTCACCAGCAATTGCAATTGTTGCTTCTGTTGACGTACATCTGGGCAGACCGAGGCACACTCTCAGCGCTTGAGCTTGTACTGCCTGCAAAACACGAACATTGGTCTTGCGGATATTGCTAAGCACAGGCAAGCTATATCTGAGGAAACCGAGAAACAGGGCCCTGTAGAGCTCCATCATTGCGTCTACTGACATCCCCCACGTCTTTCCTGCCAGGAACTTGAACGGTTGAGAAACAGCGGTCAGGCGCTTCTTTAATATAGGTCACATGCGGACTCCAACAGAGGTCCCTATCAATAATGATGCCCAGAAACCGGTGGGTTTTGGCGTAAGAAATCGGTCGCCCGCAGATTGAGATGACATAAGGGGTCATTGCTTTGCGAGTGAAAGCCATTAGCGCGCATTTTTCTGGTGATATGCTGAGACCTTGTTTGAACAAGTAGTTGGCAATCGTAGTTGCAGCTTTTTGAAGCCGGGAACGTATCTGAGGACGTGTGACTGCCGATGTCCAGACACAGATGTCGTCTGCGTATATTGATATTTTAATGGTGCTTGGCAAGTATTCAGCAAGGCCAATTAGTGCAAGATTGAATAGCGTCGGGCTAAGAACTCCGCCTTGAGGAACACCCCTGGAAGTATAGCGTCGCGTAGTTGGGCCATCTTCTGTTAACACAAAGAATGATCTTGCGGCCAGGTAACTCGAAAATCCACCGAAAGGCTCGACCACCAAGGCCAACCACCGCAAGAGCACCCAAAATGGCTTCATGTAGTACATTATCATAAGCGCTTTTCACATCTAGAAACAAAGCTGCAGATAGTCGCTTACGGGATCTTTCGTGCTGAACGTACGAAACTAGATTCAACGACATTGTCAATAGAAGAGCGGTCGCGTCGGAAACCAGCCATTGAATTCGGATAAATCTTGTAGATTCAAGATACCACTCCAGGCGGCCTAGTATCATCCGTTCCATTATCTTCCCTACGCAGCTGGCCAGCGCTATTGGGCGGTATGAGGTTAGTTCGAGTGGGGATTTGCCCTGCTTCAAGATGGGTAACAAGCGGCTTACTTTCCAGTCATCAGGAACATTGCCATCCTGCCACGAGATGTTGTAGAGGCTCAACAGTTCTCTCCTTGCACCTTCCCCAAGGTTGCACAAGGCTCGGTACGGAATACCATCTGGGCCCGGAGAAGTTGAACGCCTGCAGAGAGCTAGTGCCGCCTCGAGCTCCTCCATTGTAAAAAGGAGGTCCATGTGGTAGTCACGGGAACGGGGGACGTCACCTCTCACTGGAGAATCTGGACGAGTGACTTGTTGGCGATCTGCGCACAGAAATCTTCTGCGACATCGATGTCTGGCCTCCGTTGAAATAGCGCGAGCGCTTTGAATGGAAAGCGCTGTTCCGTAGGGTGACGCAGACCTTGCACCATTTTCCAAATGTGTGAGAGTGGCTTGCGAGGGTCTAGTGACTGGCAAAACGTTGTCCATCGTTCCGACGCTAATCTATCCATGGCGACGCCGAATCTTCTTTTGCATCCTCCTGGCTGCCCTAAGGTCGTGAATTGATTTTGTACGCCGATACCGACGCTCCGCCCGGCCGTCGCAGTGCTCGGAGTCGCTCCAACTCTATATCAAAGTCGTTTCGATTGGAAGATATCGTCACCGTGCGAGTGGCGTTTTGCATTGTGCTTTTAATTGTTTCCTCTAACCCAGATCGTAGGCCATCGCTGCAAGCATCTTCCATGTCAGATTTGAAGTTGGTCCATTGTACTGCTCGAATGGTCGTCCGTGGACCATAACTAGACAAGCCTTTGATGTTAAGGTAGATTGGAATGTGATCACTTCCTCGTGTCTCAACATCTGGAAACCACTTGACGTATCTCGCGAGGGAGTTGGAGACAAAAGCAAGGTCGAGACAGCTGCCGTATGTCACCCCTCGAAGAAAAGTGGGGCTGCCATCGTTCAGGAGAGTAAGGCCATAGTTGTAGGCGATGTTTGCTAACCTGCGTCCTCTTGCATTTGTCCGCGTACTTCCCCATGCGTGATTGTGCGCATTGAAATCACCTATGAGGACCCATGGTGCCAGGACACACTCTCTAAATATCCGCTAATCTCCTGGAATCGAGATTACTTGACGGTGATATATAAACGCCTATGAGAGGTAAACATGAGTTGGTTCTTTTTCACAGTGATGCAGACATACTGATTGTCATCGTGAGGTGCAATTGGTTGCACAACATACGTCAGGTCACGACGAACAAAGACGATGATTTTGCTGCACGCACCGTTCGTTGAAGACATGACAGGCTTCGTACCCCGATAGTCTTATTGGTTTCGACAAATTGGGTTCACAAATGACGATAATTGGAAACACGTTGGTAAACACAAACTGACGAAAATCTGAAAGGCGTGATTTAGTCCTCTGGCGTTCCATTGGATGACGGATGCAGCCTTGACTTCTTTAAGAAATGTTGAGGTGTGAGTAGCCATCTTCCTAGTTGAGAGATTCAAGCACTGGGCTTAGGGCGTCCAATAGTCCAAGTGCGCTTCGAGCAGATGGTGTCTTCATGTCGACTAATATGGCTCGGATGGCTTCTATAAGGGAACGCAGCACCGAGATCACTTGACGATCAGTTTTAGGCAATCTTCCATGGTGGAGACGGCTCTTGTGTGGCCACAACCTGCACAGGTTCCTTGGCAGAAGAGCGCGTCGGGAGCGTGGGCCATTCCTCCAGAGAAGGAGGCTTCTCTGTTTCTTTCGTAGAAGTGGTGGGCCCTTTCGCGGCGCTACTGGATGGAACCGCTACAGAGTGAGAAGGAGCGTCTCGGGAATGTGCCTTCTTTGAAGACTTTCGATGATGCCGACGTCGACGCCGACGCCGGACTACTTCGGCTGCCTCCCTGTGTGTTGAGTTGTCTCGGGCCATTTGTCTGAGAACCGCGCGCTCCTTTTGGATTCGAGGGCAGTCTTTCGACGAGGCAGCATGAGGACCACTGCAGTTGGCGCACTTCAGAGTAGTCGCCCGACAGGCGTCTTCAGCATGAGATTCAGCGCAGCGGGGGACACAGTCGTAAGTTGGGGCATACGCCCTTGACGTGTCCTAGCCTGAAGCACTGATGACATTGAAGTGGCTTTGGGATGAATGGTCGAACCGGATGTCGAAAAATGTCCAACTTTAACGTGGGACGGTATGCAATCTCCCTTGAAAAACACTTTTACGCAACGCGTATTTCCAAGGCGCCGTACTTGCGTAATGACAGTTCCCTCGTTTGCAGGCTTGATGAGGGTAGACAAGTCAGCATTAGGAATGGCAGTGTCGATGTCATAAATTACACCGGCAATTGATGTGTCATCTATCGGGATAAAGGGGCGCATTTTAATGCCACCTAGCTCAGTCATTTGCTGCAGCTGTCCTAGCGCACTCACATCGTGCACGTCTATGGCGAGAATGTTCTTCCTGGGTTTACTCGTACGTCTTTAATTTGATGTGGCACCGCACATTCGAGAGCAACCGAAAGGGCTTGCCTGTTCAGGAGCCGTAGGTTTCTTGATGGATCTTCGGGCATGAAGATGATGACGTGCGGCCAGCGCGCAGGCCTTGAATGCACAGTCGCTGTGCTTGCAGGAGCTGATGCTGCTGTATTCGCCGTCCTTCTCTTTGCCCTCTTACCCCGGACAGGTATGAAGCTGCCATCGGATGTGTCGTCTTCTGACATAGAATAGAGATCGGTGTCCTCAGTGTCACTGGAGAGCCAGCTCGCTTCCTTGTGGCTGACGGGTGTGAGGACCTGTGACCAGGCGGGCCTCTGCCATGCTCCATGTCCATCACCGCAAGACGGAGAGGCGAGGCACCTCAAAAGACCGATGATTTCACTAAAATGAAAACAGAGCGCTGAAACAAGCGTTCTTCTAAAGAGACACTTCTTCCAAGTTACCAAAGTGTCCACGCGGGACATCCTAGCAGCCGCTACTGTAGGCGACGCCCGAGCCGGGACGGGAACGTGGTGGCGTTCCGCCAGTTATTGGTGAGAATTTATTGGTGAAAATATGTGAGAATTTTGTAACTTACATCTGAAAGTACACCTATAGGGTTCTTGTTTACCAGTTAACATACTCTAATAGTACTCGCTGTTAGGGTGAATGATTAGTAAGGGCAGTAAACTCGGCGCGAAGTTTACTATTGATCCCCGTTAATGTTCGCAAATAATGGTGGCGGGAGGCGATACTAAAGAAAGGAAAACAATTTTGTATAGGCCGGCTACCCTTTATGATGACACATTTGGAAAGGTGTCAATAATATTTTGCCAGCACCACTTATTAGGACATGGATTTAAATATGTTTGGCAGTAGTCCTTTCCTTTGGGGTTTTGCTTTTCATCTGACGCCTTGGCCATCATTACAACAATAGTTTGCGCAATGCACGCGAATATATGTTAAAGTCTCAGTTGATAAAACAAAGAAATCAATGAGGATATCTAGGAAGTAAAAAACCTATGTTGATTACAAAACATCCTTAATGACTAAGAAAGGAGAAAATGGTTGATTGTCTAATAATAATTAACACAGGAACCGAAAAAGGTCGTGAATAATACTGTTTCTTTAATTAAACTAGGACCATGTCATACACAATCGGTTAGAACAACGAGAAATCCTTGATCAGGAAATGTAGCTCGTGCCAACAGTTCGACAATTCCCTCGTCATCATTAGGGAACCACGGAACGTGAAGTTGGTGTCAAAGTTGGTCCCAGCACGGAACGCGAAGTTTATTTAGTCAAACAAAGAAACAGCGTTTCGAGCAACCACCGCCTTTCGCGCAACCCTGGTTGTTTTGTATAATGTTCTTGCCACATCTCGTGTTCAATATTCAGTGCAATAGACCGCAGTGTAAGTTGGGTTGTCCCTCTGTTCCTTCGATGACAGGTGACGTAAGTGCAATTGACTGCACTTCGCGTAAATTGTTACGCATATTTCGCTATCAAAGTGTTCAGGACACCAGAGTATGCAATACTTCCACGCTCTAGAATGGCCGGCGCGACATGCGACCTCTGCGTCGCTGCACGCTTTTAGCGAGGCGAAAGTTTGTGGACCACGCAAGGAAAGAGAAAGTCCCATTTCGGAGGCAACAATGGCATGTGGTTTCGGCATTGATCACGAAATTCAGAAAGTTGCTAGGTCGTTATTTTCGTAGCCCATGCCTTTGTCCAACCGTCCCACGTGAATTGCTTGGTGGGCAGTCTTTGCTGCCGTCCTCAGGATTGGAGTCGCGATAGAGTTGGGGATATGGAAGTGGTTTCATTGTGGTTCAACATCACTGTCTTCGAGAGAGTTCCGGATACGAAAATTGATTTCATTGTAGCTCTACCGATACATCTCCACCGGCTTCGTGATCGTACGTGAAGCATGTTTTCGTACGGCCCCCGCAAGGGTTGGTGCCTCAGTTTCTTTAGGTACGAAGCATTTCTTTGCGCAGAGCAAGCACTTTGGCGTCTATCTAGGTATCTAGCCGCTTGCGTCTGGGTGCTCTCGAGACCACCCCCTCAACTTTGCGCGAACCAAGATTAGTATGGGAGGTTGAGATGGTTTGACGAATATGGCACGTCGGTCAAGACACGCACAATGTAACAACCCCGTCGCGTACGTTTTCACTTTCCGCCAGGCAGTGGCACATACCCACGGGCGGGTATGTGCCACTGGCGTACGGTTGTGTGACGCAAGTGATTGACACTCAGTATCTACCCAGGAATGGCGATAACACACATGGGTGATTTTAACGCATGAGCGTTAAGAATAACCTCACATAGGTAGAGTTGAGCCCCCGACGAATGCAGAAAATAAATGTCAGGGTCTGAGCAGGAATCGCACCCAAGCATTCTCCGTGGCAAATAAAGTATTCTACACAAGAGCCGCGCCAGGCCTCGGAACTACTTTTTAAATAGACACTAATGTTCATGAAACGACTATTGCGGTTGCAGTGCTGACTATCTCACTTTATAAACATTATATATTGCGCGTGACAATATGTACTCTTAGCACGTGACAATATGTACTCCTATGATATAGCCGTCCCGACGAGTTAATTTCGATTTTAGTTAGCTGCCATCCGCTGAAGTTGATTTGTGTAGGCAGTGCCCTGGCACATATTCTCGTGAACGCAAGCGCTACATGTCAGCTTATCACTACTGGTGTTGCTATACACGTTTTCAACACATGTCTGTGCATGCGACATTTGTACATTTATTTAGCGCCATTTCATAACGTGTCGCTCAGTACAAAAAAAAAATTACAACACGGTCACCTTTCCTCTGCATGCTTGGCATAGCGTCGATTCCCAAGGTGTGGGATCTCCTTAACGTTTTTCTTTTTTTTTTGCCATCTAAACTTTCTCCTCAACTTACTCTCTGATCCCTGCATGTCTCTCTTATCACTTTGAAACGAAACTGACATTTATGTTTATGCGCATTCAGTAGTTTTATCTTCGGGTGTACCTTCGCGCTTTATACCACAAGCTTCGTAGTACAAAAATCATTAAAGAAGCGCACACTATGGAAGGTGTGTGAGTCTTGAAACACTTATTGCTTTTTTTTCACAGTTTCAATATTTTTTTTAATATCTGTACGCACTCAGAAACAAACGCTGTCTAAAGTTAGCACTTGTCTTCGCCTCTTTTGGTCGTCCTGCGTCAAAGGCTAGTGCTGCGCGAACCATTATTATTTAAGTATGATCTTAAATGCTTCATGTTGCCTCTTCATATTCAAGTGCCGTAGTTGAAGCAGCGTAAGACGTTCGTAAGTGCCCTCGAATCTCGCTATGTGTAACCGCCACGATAGCTTAGATGCAATGATCTCTCACTAGCGTGCATGAGGTTTGCAGGTTCGATTCAGTTCATCGCGGCTGCATTGCAATGCAGTCAAAATTAGAAACATTTGCGTACCATGCCTTCGCTGCCCTCAAGAAAATCAAGCCTGTAAAACTTAATTACTCCTTAGAAAACAGAGTACAGTCTAAAGTTTTTCGAATAGTGAAACTATGAAATACTAAGTGAAATCAGATGCTGGAGGCGGCTGTCTTTTTCCCGTTTCTTAAGTGCTTACTTACTTCATCTCTTTCTGAGCAGTGCTAATTCATAGATACGTTATGAAACAACAGGCCACACCAACTCAAGACAGGTTAGGAATTTTAGGTATACCAGATCTGATACAACTAAGTCTGTTCGATACGTTGTTTCCAAGCAAGCAGTGCTTCTCGCTTTTGCAGAAAATAAAACATTTGCGCTGTAATCAAATCTCTTGAGAACTTTGTTACGCCTCTAGGTTCAGGTTTTGTTTACTTGCAGCGCGGGAAAGCGCAATCATAAGCATGACTTAACGGTAGAGTTCCACGTGTCCGTATCTTGCTTAGGCAAGGAACCTTAACGCGTTGGTAAATTAATCGGGTATTATGGCACCACTACCGGTTGAAGCTAATATTTTAGATAGTAACTACGAACATTTAATTCACAAAAATCTGGGGAAGAGCGCGAACATTCAGGGAAGGGTGTTTCAGCTCCACGAAGGGGAAACACGGAGAGGGGTGAAGCATACAGCGTTATGGGAGAGCTCTTTTTTGATGAGCCACTATTGGGGCCAAGCCTGAAAAAAATGCAGCTTATTATTATTTATTATTATTATTATTATTATTATTATTATTATTATTATTATTATTATTATTATTATTATTATTATTATTATTATTATTATTATTATTATTATTATTGCCTACAAGCCCAAGCCCGGTGTCAGTTACCTACGGTGTGTAGCGAAGGGTGTCTCATCTCCACTAAAATCGGCTATTTGTTGGGCTAACTGTTGCCCTATCCATGTTTAGTGAGCCAGTAACCAGTAATAGCATATATCCAATTTTCATGATGAATAGCCATTTTCGGTGCGAAGCACGTTATTATCTCTGCTTGTCGGTGCCTAATGTTGTCACGATGTGTTAAATACTCACTGTCTGTCATAAAGCGGGTATGCGCCACAAAAATTGGCTGATTCCCACTGCTCACTACTGCAACAGCTAGCCCAATAATAGCCGACGACGTTAGTGGAGCTCAGACACCCTGCATGCCGAAGGGAACTGAAAACAGGCATGTAGGAAAGAAGAAGAAGATGAACTTTAGGTTAGGCTTCATTTCGATGCACTTTCCTGGTGATTTCGGTGAAGGGGAAGCACCCTTTACATGCCAGGTTTCAGGCATGGAATTAGTAGTGTTTCTTTGAAACAATGTCAATGAAAACAATCTCCATGATGAGATTGTTTCATTAAGAGACCTTGTGAAATTTCGGAGCATTTGCAAGTTTATATGTTCCCTTAACTTTGTATAAAGATGCTTTACTACAAAGTATTATAAGCGATTGTCCTTTTCTGTTCCATTGTATAATCTTCGTTCTTTTTTCCTTGTTGCAGTTTCTTTTTATGCGTTATTTTTGGTGAATTTTCTGTAACCCCCCATCCCCTTCTCAATGCCTTCGTGGTCTGTAGGGTATCATGAATAACTAAATAATGATTCACCCATACCAAAGTTTAACCATACAGTGGAGTTTGAACCCTCTTCTCAACATGCTTCGCTCATCCTCAGTCTTTTAGATACGAAGCAGCTTGGGGTTAAATCTCAATCTGGTGTGTGGCATGACCACTCTTACAGCGCACTCCCTTCCGCTCCCCCTTTTATCCTCTCCCTATCCCCCCTCTCTCACCTCGCAACGCCGACGCAGGTAGCGTCTACTAGCAAGTGTCTTGATTGAAAAAAAAAACGACTATTCGCGCTGCACAACCGATCACTGGGCACCCTGTTATATATAGGCACTGGATCTCGACCTCCAAGGGAGTGCCGGTCAGAGATTTCTTCTGTGCATTGTTGAACAATAAAAACTCGCAGACCTGAACTAAGAACGGACTGCGGGTCTCTATGTATAATCGAAGCCTACTGTATCTCATTGCCCATTGGCCGCCATTGACGTGCTCCAGTAGTAAACGCTGGTCCATCACTGCGTGCTTTGCGCCTACCCAGGTTTTTCTCCAGCGCAACGCCATGATGAGCGTCAGCGCCAACGTCCCCGCCTGTGTAAGCGTTAGTCCCCGCTGTTTCGCGTCTACACATATGATTCCATTTAGCGGGAGATGATGTTTTATTTTGTGTGTGTGTGATGTACCATGAGCCTCAAAGGTGCTTCCTTAACAAACTTCCGCAATAGTCTCAAGAGCAAGGCGCGACTGTTGCAGCCTTGAAAAAAAGAGCGCTTGTCAAAGCTTCGGGTCGAGTGACAACACGGTGGTCACGAATTTCGCATCTCTTTATAAGACTCTTTCTGACTGAAAAATGCCTCTTTTTGACCCTTATTCCACCTGTAGCGTATGCGCCCTCTTTGACTCTGCGCCTTGAGCATGTTGCTTCGGAGAGGAATTCGGGGAAGAAGCAAGACCAAATTAACTTCGGATTACTCGCATTAAGGACCGTCTCTTGCGGCTTCGCGGGGGCTGCGCCAGACCCAGCGAATATTAGAAACCCAATAACTCAGCTTCGTCTTCATGTGGCAGCTGAGTCAGCCAGTAGCGAAATGCTTGCCCCAGATATTAGGAAGTCAGCTTTATTACCTGCATTTTCTGCATTTTCCAATAAGTACAAGTACCACACGAACGCCTCACACGTAATCCGACGAATACAGCAAAATGCTCCCAAAACATTGCAAAAAGCACACTCGGTCAAATCGGCTTGCTTGTTCTTAAAACGTAGTTTAGGCGTATTTTCATTTCACTTTTCGACAACAAACCCTTCAACTGAAAGTACTGTCGCAGGGACGGCGAATTTCGCGTTACCATGCATTAATATCCAGAACGAAGGCACCGGCCGTCGAGGTACGTGTGAGTCTGGAACCTCGGAATGTTTGCTGTATTTCACCTCTGTGTTATTCGCTGAACGTTTGAACTTTCGCTTTTGCATATGTTGTTGAAAACGCGCTTTGTCACGCGTCACTTCAGAATATCTGAAGGTGTTCCTTATATTATTTTCTTGTATGGTATATAATAGTCTAATCTAAGCCGGTTTTACTGTTTCTTATTCATTCAGTCACTTTTGTTTGATCTACTCGTCGCATGTCAAGTTGCGCAACTATACAGGTACGAAAGTACTGTTCATGTATCGGAAGTTTTTTATCTTTTTTGTTAGTTTTTCATCTTTATTATAAAAAACGACCCATTGTAGTGTTTACACTAAGAGTCATCTTCAAGAATATCTATCTATCTATCTATCGTTCTATCTATAATTATCGTTCTATCTATCTATGTATCTATCTATCTATCTATCTATCTATCTGTCTATTATACCAACATCATTGACGTCGGGCATTGGTGTAGAGAGGAGGTACGGAAGCTCAGGTCCCATCAATGTCACGTCGGTGGGATGTGTGTACAGAAGAACAACTCCAGAAAAAAAACAAGCCACAGGAAGACCCAAGTACAAATGGTTAAAAGAAGTACAAGAAATGTAATAGAAAAAAAGGAAGCCAACAAATAGAGCCAATTTCCTGAGGAACCATTATTCATTATCACGCAATTTCTCAATAAATGAATATCTAAAAAGTCTCGTTCTGCATGATTACGTCACTAATCTCGATCTTGAAACGTCAGGAAGTGTGAGTGTAATTCACGAAGTGTGAGAAGACAAAGGAAAGGAAAGACGGAAGCGAACGGAAGTTATCCACTTCCTTAGCGTTAAAATTATCATATTCTGTTGAAACATATAATCACTGTTGCTTTTATCCTGTGTGGTCCTTGAATAGTCACTTACGTGACTTCTTCGCCAATCCCATTCAGTGGCTAAATGCCGAAGCAGAGGAACAAGTAAGCAAGAGAGCACTTCTCCCCAATAAATTAACCACCGCTTTGATGAACGTTCCCCTGTAATGGGTACGATCCAAGCATATATGCACAAGCAAAGCAAGGCACTTGTCAGATCGATAGGCTACACTTTAAGATGTATTCCTACGCTTATGTACGGGGACTGAAATCACGCATTGCAGATTTCCGTCGGTTCGTTTCCACCAATATGTTTCCCATCATCGTCATCTGCGAGCCAAATTTATCGAGCGCCATCAGACTATCCGGATACGAATCATTTATGTCGGCTTGTTATAGTGGAAACAGCAAGGTCTTGCTATTTATTCGACGTGACCTGACCTACATTCTTCGGCCTGTACCACCTGACAACGATAACCAATATATATGCTTAACAGTGAAAAAAAAGGATCTTATTGTCACTGTTGTCGGTGCATACCTGTCGCCATCAAGTAGATTTGACCACAGAAGACTAGGACACATCCTATCATCCACTCCTGGCCCATGGGTGATCATCGGAGACTTTAACGCCCACCATACGCTATGGGGGAGCCCGAAGATCAGCGCAAACGGTAGAAGTCTGATAACGTTTGCTTCAGACAACGAGCTGTGCTTGTTAAATGATGGCAGCCCAACATTTTTACGTGGCCCTGGATACAGCAGTTGCCTCGACTTGGCTTTTGTTTCTCGAGGTCTCGTCAGATGTGCCGGATGGTTTGCGGATATAGAAACACATGTGAGCGACCACATTCCCACATATGTCAAGATCAGAGGATTATCACCTTGCAAGGTACGCGCAACTATCCAAAGAGTGGACTGGACCAAGTTTGAATCTCTCATGGAAGAACGCTGTCAAGAGAACACCTCATTTGACTTAGAAGAGGTGATCAAGTCCACAGTGCAAGACACAGTGTGCACCCTCACATGCTCTTCGAGAGTAACCGAATTTGATGTGGAATTAGAACGACTTTGGGCTCTCCGACGGCGTGCGGAACGATGGTACCGACGCACGAAAGCAATTGACGACTTACGAATCGCTAGACGTCTTCAGAAGAAGATACAACGCCGCATAGACAAGCTATAGTCACAACGTTGGGCAGCCTTCTGCGCTTCATTAGATCCTCGCAAGCCTTTATCACACTTGTGGAGGACAATAAGAGGGCTCCGGACAGCTCCCATTCAGCGGTCTCCATTCAAGGCTCTAGCCCTCTCTCAAAAGAGATTGGAGGTCGACGTGGCAGAAGAGTTCTGTGCCAACTTATCTGGTCAACTCGCAGATCCCAACATCTCCACGCTCTCACGTGGTGGCACGACATCACACGATCACCACATGGACCAATTTTTTTCATTCACGAGCTTAAAGCAGCACTGGCTTTGTGTAGACGGACATCAGCACCCGGGCCTGATGGAATATCATACAGAGCACTGTGTCACCTTGGTGAGTGTGCGATGACAGCCCTCCTCGAGATATACAACGATTCGTGGCGAGAGGGCACCCTCCCAGTTAACTGGAAGACCAGCCGTTTGGTTCCATTACTGAAGCCTGGCAAGTCACCATTGGTGCTCACATCATACCGCCCGATTGCACTGGCTAGTTGCTTGGGCAAAGTGATGGAGAGGATGGTACTTGGACGGCTAGAATGGTTCCTGGAGCATCACAACATCTACCCGGACGCTATGACGGGATTCCGCCGTGGCCGGTCATCAATTGATAGCGTCATAGACCTGGTCAGCTACGTGCAACACGAAAAAGGCCGTAAGCGTCTCTGCGCTTCTTTATTTCTTGATGTTAAAGGGGCGTACGATAACGTCACACATGAAGCTGTCCTCACCGCTCTCAAGGAGGTAGGAGTGGGTGGTCGGATGTTTCAGTGGCTACGCAGCTATCTCTCTGAGCGATCCTTTTTCGTGAGAACCGAGGATGGTGACACTTCGCTACATTACAGCCACCGTGGTGTTCCTCAGAGTGGCATACTTAGCCCTGTACTATTCAACCTGACGCTAATAGCTCTCAATAAGCATCTGCCAAGTACTGTCAGATTGTCAATGTACGCGGACGACATCTGCGTTTGGACGTCTGCAGTAACACGTCTACAGCTGCGAGCGTGAATTCAGAAAGCTGCCACTCAAGTTGCTTCTTACCTCCGTCAACGAAGTCTGGAAATTTCCTCTGAGAAATGTGCACTTGTGGCATTTACGCGCAAACCAATGCACAACTACAGCGTTCTGATAAACAGCGAAAGGATACGTCACCTCCGATCATACAAGTTTCTAGGTGTTATAATTGACAGAGACCTCTCATGGAGCACACATGTATCATACATGAAAAGGCGATTGACAGGCATCTGTCATTTGTTCAAGTTCTTCGCTGGAAAGAACTGGGGAATGTCCACAACTGCTATGTTGCGACTATACAGGATTCTTTTCCTTGGATTCCTTCGGTACAGCCTACCTGTGTTAACTAACGCAAGTAAAACAAGCATACGAATGCTTCAAAGTGTCCAGGCTCAAGCACTCCGGATATGTTTAGGCTTGCCCCAAAGTGCGTCAACAGCGGCAACTATCGCCATCACAAGGGACAACCTCATCAAGACCCACATTAATGTGGAAGTGCTGAAGACACATATACGACACCTTGCTCGAACTCCTCGACATCACCTAGCCTCTCTACCAGAGGTCCGACCATGCACATCTTACTGCAAAACAGTGACCGCACATGGTGAGTCGATCCCAACTTCGTTCTCTCCTGCCGCTAGACCTGTCACTCCGCCATGGTGCCTCGCACAACCAATGATTAATATTAACATACCTGGCGTCCAGAAAAAGGCCAATTTGTCGTCACCGGCTCTTAAACAGCTCACACTACTTCTCTTGTATGAGAAATATCAAGACTCCACACATATATACACTGACGGATCGGTTCAGCCGGACAGCTCTACAGGAGCAGTAGTAATACCAAGGTTGGCCACGACAATTAAATTCAAGACATCTCACGCAACAACATCAACGGCAACAGAATTTGCAGTACTTCGTGCCGCGTTGCGATTTGTAGTTGATCAACCTACACGCAAGTGGACTATTTTCTGCGACTCGAAGGCGGCACTGCAGTCTCTACTATCAGCCTTACGCCGTGGACCACACGAGCAGCTGGTACTAGAGATAGCAGAGGTTATACACCACCTGACTGAGAAAGGACACAAAATTACATTTCCGTGGTTGCCCAGTCACTGCGGAATCATCGGCAATGAACTGGCCGATCAAGCTGCCCGCTCAGCCCACGCAGAAGATGATAAACTGCGACTACCACTTTCTAGGACAGATGCTGCACGAAAGCTCCGCAGGCTTGCTCGCCAGCAAACCACATCACAATGGAATCAGCCACACTTCAAGCATGCCCGACTGTACTCGCTTGACCCTACGCTAAGTCTTCAAGTCCCGTCGAGGCTTTGCCGAGCAGACCAGACCCTGTTATGTAGGCTGTGGTTGGGCGTTGCGTTTACCAACGCCTACGCTTTCCGCATTGGTATGGCCGACACCGCAGCCTGTGGACACTGTGGCAAAGAGGAAACAATCAAACATATTCTTTGTGACTGCCTAGCGTATAGTAAACAACGACTATGCCTTCGCAAGGAACTCAACAAATTAGATGATGAACCTCTGTCGGAGCAGGGAATTCTGCAGTATCGTCAGGATGCCACTTCACAGAAGAGGGCTCTGAAAGCGCTACTGCACTTTTTGCGATCGACCAGCCTTACTGAACGGTTGTAGCTAGGACGCCCTTCCTGTGTGTGTTTTCGTTTTTTTTTTATGAGTGCGCGTGCGTTTTTTTTTTCTCTTTCTACCCCCTCTTTCTTGCCCCCACTTCCCCGCCCCCAGCGCTGGGTAGCAAACCAGATGCCAATATCTGGTTAACCTCCCGGCCTTTCCTTTCTTACTCTCTATCTCTATCCTACGCTTATGTATATGTATACGGGCACGGCGTCAATTTCGATGCACCCAACACCAATTCCTGGGTTTCCTCTGAAATTCACGCACTCCTATTGCCATTAGGGTATAAAAAAGCAGCGATAAAGTGCCGTTTGTATCGGGACTCCGTTTGTGGTTACGATGCTCAAGGTTCAAGTGCTTCTTGGAAGCTTGAAAATATTTTCCCCGACGAAAAAACTGACAGTAGGACTGGGGAGTGACTCAGGCATTCTCTCTAATCGTGACTCGTGCCTCTTGCGTCTTCAATCTTAATCTCGAAAGAAGCATCATCTCCAGTCACTCGAGCGAAAGTGCAGCTATTCCATTCTCATGCGCGCCTCAATGGCCACGAAAATGGAATTGTAATTGGCAACTGACTTTCGAGGCAGCCGGAGCAGGGAATAAAAGCTCATTACGACCCCCCCCCCCTCAGAGTTAACAATAGCACCCTTTCCCTCTCCCGACCTCGTCTCTCAAGCGCCTCCAATCTTACGGCGCTACTTTTTCCACGAAAAAGAAACTATACAGTGATTGTCCTCGCCGACCTCGTTCATATCTTGATTTTCTTGTGAAGCTTAAAGAGGCCTGTCTTTGTTGCGAGTGATAGCATCGATACTTTCTTATATACGTCCGGCTTTCAGAGGTGAACCGCTGAAGTCCTAGGCCAGGCTAGGTGGCAGGCGTGACTCCGTTGAGTCTGAGCTCGGCTTTCAGGCATCGAAGAACAGCCACAATAGCCGCGCGTGCTTTCTCTGTGGTTTAATTAAGACGACTGTGGGAGCAATTTACAGGGTGAATGTTTCAACTTCTTTCGTCGAGGACAATGTTTGCAAAGAAAGCAATAAAGCAATCTTCCTTTGTTCCCTTTCAGCCTTCTCAGACAAGCTCAGCAGCCTATATCGCCGGCATCTTTTAACCGCTGTCGGAGAGTTTTATTTAGGTACGCGCACAGTCGTGCACTTCGCAGGCGTGAAGAGTGCGACACATTGTGTAAACGCCAACTTACTTGCTTATGTTGTGGATATGAAGGGCGCGTGACAGCCTTGCAAAACAGAGGGAAAGATAAGGCGAAAGCGTGTTGCTTCAGTGGAGGCCGGCTTATGGGCACGTAAATGCTATTATAAACAGGAATGCGTAATTTGTGTGAACTGCATGCTTA
The DNA here is from genome assembly GCA_013436015.1 of Rhipicephalus annulatus. Taxonomy (NCBI): domain Eukaryota; kingdom Metazoa; phylum Arthropoda; class Arachnida; order Ixodida; family Ixodidae; genus Rhipicephalus; species Rhipicephalus annulatus. The sequence goes on along the minus strand of WOVY01014070.1, from coordinate 8,596 downwards.
ACTGTGTGCTACCAAAATGTACATTACATTCAGGAAGTATTCAAACATTATGTTCTCTAACAGCTTAGATGCGTGAATTCGTGTTTCTCAAAATGGTTATCATACGTTGAGGAGCTGCCGAACTATGTTCTTACAATGACATGCTTACAACCTTGCAGAAATACAGAATGCATAAAGACAAATGACAGCCTTGTGCCTACTTTAGCACAGCTTGAAGAAAGGTGTACATAAAAAGCCCCCGCTAGAACCTTGCTTCTCGCAAGGTACCGCAGACGACCAACTTGTTCATCGTGCGCGTCAGTTGAATCAATACCAGGAGAATCGAATGTAAATTTATGAGAGCCATCGTAGAATAGATGTTTTCCCTGAGCTGTCCAATCCTCGGCTGTACAGTGAGTATAAAATGCTTATTGAGTCAATGGAAAATAGAAGAAGACCGTATTTTTTAGAAGTTATTTTCCTGTGAGTTAAAGATGACATAATTCCGGAGTCTCACATTCCATATCCGTAGTCTTATTCTCAGTCACACCTTGGAGGTAAATTGTGAAATAAGTTCAACCACCAGGGGTTCTTTATTCTACTTGAGGCTAAATTCAAGAAAGTACTTGCACTTAGCTGTCATCAAAATGCCGTCAGCGTGGGTGGGAGTCGAACCGACCTCTTCAAGGTTAGAAGAGCTTAGCCACATTACCTGCTAAGCTACCAAGGCATGTTGGTAAGCTCACATATCTATATTGCTTCTGAACTTGAGAGTTGAAGCTCTAGGTACGAATACCACGCCGACTGCCAAACCTGCAGCGGCAACGATTATGTTTTTTTTTTTCGAGCTGCCTGGTTCCATAAACATTTAACAGCGCTTCATGATGTTTTATCGCTTCTGATATTTAAGTTCATCACACAATCGTGCCATGCGAGATACGGCAAGTATTCAGTCGCGTCATGGTCCGTTTTTCGCATCGCGAGTATACTGTTCATTTCGGAATGATATTTGCGATCTCGCTGACACCGTTGTCGCCAACTTTTCGCTCTCTCTATACAAAAGCAAGTCATAGCCGAACCTCGCAATCTTCTGCTGCGCACACCGGTTGGAAATACGGCGATAGCGAAGCGACAGGGCTCGCCTGGTATGCTTTTAGCGACGAAACGAGTTCGCAGCCCCGATGAGAATGCACAGATCAGCGCATCGTTTCGAGGAAAACGTGTGAAGACGGCCTGAACGGCAAAGATAACTCGGCATAAAGCAGGCAACGGTGAGTGACGCCGATAGACGAGCCGGAACTTCGTGCATATTTTCCAGCACAGAGGCTCGTCTATATACGTGAATCATACGCTCCATCAAGATACAAAGCAGATGCCGCTGAAGTCATTCGACCATAATATATATGAATAAGAGAAGCAAGAGAAATTACCAAAATAATTCGCCCGCGAGGCGGACATGATATGGCTATGCGAGTCCTCTCACGCACTTTATCGTCTGCAGGTTGCTTTCCGTTCGTTTCAGGACTACCTCAAGTCGCATGCATGATACATTTCTCCGAAATATATAACCTAACAGATTTGCAGCGCTACGGGTGTAACTGTACCACTACTAAACGTGCCGAAACTGCCAGGGTTCCTTAAACCCAAGATGAGTTGAAAGCGAGAGCCATTTTGTTCGTATAGGTGAACCGTATTTTTTTATTCTCCCTCTCCCTTCCCTTTTTTCTCAAAAGCTTTCTGGATTTGCAGTGCCTCCGGGATGGATGTCGATGACAGATGTCGATGATCATGACGTCGCAATGACGCCACATTAACAATGTGAAGACGCCACGAACTTCGGCGACGTATGCTGTCATGATGAGGCCATAGTCTCACGGGGCCGTCACGTGACGGCTCTGGATGCTGATTAACGTCCAGAGATCGCTGAATCTCCTGGCGCACGACGTATGTGATGGAGTCCACTTGAGGTAGCGCTGCAGGTAGAAATTTCCGCAGCTCCTCTTGCACAATCACTCGGATCGTCTCACGTGAGTCGGTGGTTCATAGCGCTTGGATGTCGGCGTAGCTTGTATCTGAGTAGGTGCCGTTGTATTGCCGTGTCCACATCTCAAACGTCTCCTCAATTGTGGATGCCTCCGAAGTGAACCCAGCGATCCTTCTTCGTTGAGTTCCTGGGCAATCCGGTGGTTTTCTTCTTGCTCGACACCTCTCATAAGGAATCTCTCTTTCTTTCTCCTCGGCCATGCATGCTGGGGTCGACGTTACGGAGCAGGCGCGTCATTTTTTCCGTGAAAATGGTGACATGTTCGTTCGGTACCTGCACCCAGGTCTCGAGCAAAACAGTGGCCCTCCGTTCAGGGGCGACGCTCAGTGATCAGTATCAATCAGTGACTCAGTATCAATCAGTGATAGGCTCAAGATAATCGCCGACATTATCATATGCAAGCAGTGAGCTTTATGTCGAAATATAGGACAATATTTATACTCAAAACAAGTTTATTCGCAACAGAGAGTTGATGCGTTCAAATTTAAAAGCAATCAGTAATTTGCATTTGTTTTGGTTCTCTTCATCACGACCACTTGAGCGTCGTTTACAGGTTGCTCAAGAGCTCTAGCGCAGCGTTCTAATTCTCATCTGCTTGAAAATGTTGTTGTTATGTTGTTTTGAATCTGTATAATAAAGTTGGTTTGGTTTGGTTTAGCAACACATTTTCATCCCTCTGCGGTTCCCAGTTCGGATTAACCGCTGTGAATACCGACGCGCTTGAATTACCGGGAGTTTTCTCTCAGAAAGACACAAAGCTATTCTGGGACCAGTGTGACGGTACGAATGAACTGTAATTTGCAATTAACCAAATTCTAATTAACAAGCATTTGCTGTACGTTCTACAATTTCTCCGTGATAAGTATTTTGATCGGCCTTAGTCCGCAATCTATTATGTGTGCCCGAAGCAATTTAGTTGAAGCACTCGCAATAGACGATGCACCGGTATTTAAATATTGCGCGTGATTTTCGTTTGTTTTTTCAGCGATGCGCAAAAAAAAAGCTTTTTCTTGCATTTTTGCAAGCATCAAGCCTCTTCATAAATTAGTTTTTTTTTTCTTTTAAGCCGTATATGCTACAGTTAAACAGCAATGAAGATCTGATTTTAAAGCTAGCTTCCCGACCAACCCTTTCAGCTTCCTACGAAGTGCACCTGGGAAATTTTAGGCGCACATGGAAGGTTATTCCTTGTAAAAAAAAAAAAATATTTTCTCAGAAAAACAGTAACTCCCTCCCCCCAAAACAAAACAAAAATACATGCATCGTTCGTGTGCAGATGCACGGGAACGATGCTTCAGGGATGGCGAAACATTTCATCTTCTCGTTACCGAGCGTTGCTACCGGATAGCACAAAGTGATGAAGAAGAGTTTCAGGATGAGAAATCACGTTCGCGATTAACCACATGGTCCAGGACGCGTGGGAAAACTCCTTCTCGGAAGCTCATCTGTTGCCACGCATGACCGAACACTTTAGCTGGGATTCCCGTGGTGTCGGATTAGCACCCGAGAAGTGCGTTAATGCGTACTGAGCCTCACCGTTCCGGGCCGACTGACCGGGAAGTTTGGATAATTACCGCTAACGCCTCCTGTGAACGCGGGAGATCTTGCACCCGATGGTCGGGGGCTTTTCCGCGCAGATTGAAAAACAAAAAGCAGAAAACAAAACAAAAAGAAATCAGAAGTGTTAGGGCAGCAGTGGCTTTGCCCGATTTGAGTGTAATTCTAAAACGTTGTTTTTGTTTTGCAATGACGTATAGCCACAGAAAGTGGTCAAATCAAAGCCCTTTGGAATATGCTAAAGCGTATAGTAAGGTTCGTTTGACAAACGCTCACACACACGCAGCTTGCATATCAGAATGAAGAGACAATACAAAGTATCGTACAGGGCCTGTTGTGGTAGGAGGGTATTTTTAACGCGACATACGCTTTAGCAGTATTATCTGACGTTTAGGCCGTGGAACCAGCCTTTGCCGGGGAAAACAAAATAAAAATTCCGCACTTACGTATGCCACAGATCGGGAGACCCCCAACCACGTGTTTAAGTATAATGAACAAGACGATTCTATATTGGCAGAAAGAAGTTTTGCAAACAAATTAAAAGAAGACGCTGAGCACGATAAAAACGAATAAAAGCAAGACGTTTCAATCCACGTATGGGAACTTTGTTCACAAGTGAAACATAGGTGTGTCAGCGTTCTGGTTATGTATGTTATAAAAGCTGACGCAAGAGGCGTGCGCAAGGCGTCCATATGCTTTGCTCTCATTGCCATTGTCGAGCTGGACACACCCAGGAAAGCATACGGACTGACCCAACATGAACGACCCCAAGTAGGTTTATTCACTAGGTTTTTCTGCAAGGCTTGTGTTTCTTCTGAACCTTTAAGTTGACTGTTAGTTTCAGCGTACTGATATTGGTTGCACCCCAAAAGACAGTGGAGATTCTCGAGTACTGACGACTAGCTTCGAGCTTATCGAATCAGCACGGGATAAATTAACCAATCCACCTGGCTTACTTATTGAAGAAGAGCCTTTATCTGAAGTGGTTGGTACATTAACCTAATAAGGCGGGTGAATGGTGAAAGACACAGATGAGGGAAAGCGTAATGTCTCTATCTATTGTCCGTTATTGTCCTTTGCGCTTCCCCTGCCTTTTTTGTTTTAAAGAGGGTCACCGCTTTTACGCACTTGCTGATTGGCGGTGCTCAATTGTGAAAATTTGCTCATGGCCTTCGCAGTGACCACGGCATGATGACTTTTGAAAGTTGAGTCTACATATTTACATATGTGTAATTGCGGAAAATTGGTAGCCTTCCTACAAGGTGCAGGGCCTAGGCCCTAATAATTATGATTTTTTTTTTCTTTTAGTAACCTGTAAGGCAGCTCTTACTGAAAGGAAAAAAAATAACGTCGATGAGTGGTACATGTCTAACGTATATGTCTAACGTATCTTTCTAACCATCTTTTGTCTGAAATTGTGAAGCAGGTTACGTTCTTGAAGGAGCACTTTAGGTGAGGACGGCCAAACGCACCGTCAGGCGAGGTTGGCAATCTGCAGCAGTGTCAGCGAGCTCCGTAATTTGTGCTCAAAACAGCAGGCCTACATTTTTTTTTTCTAGTAGTGCTGATGCAACACACCCGAAATCATTAGGCGCAGAACAGAACAACTGTCAGCGATCTACGTAAGTCGAAAATCACGCAGAACCTTTCTTTACTCCTCCTGTGTCGTCCAACTCACCATCATCTTTTTTTTTCCTTCTTCCTACCTTTTCCTATTATTTTTTTTGCATCTAACAGTTTCGGAGTGCGTTTACTTACGCCTCGTGAAGCGGTACGCGAGAAAGCAAGGTGTTCTTCCTTTATTTCACATTCCATACATAAGCAAGCGACTTTCGATCGCCGCAAACGAAAGTTGAGGCATACGACAGCGTCATCGCTGAACAAGCACAGGTGTTAGAGCGATGCGTAGGGCATTGTATGCCAACGAGCCTCTTCCTTGTTTCTATGTATAGCTGAATATTGTGTTTTTTTTTGTTACAGTAACTGCCTCTTTCCTTATTCTACACCCTGCCCGCGCCCCGTATATCTATAAAGGGTGCTTGTAGAAATCTCGTTTACTGTAGCACGGATATAATGTTTGTACTGAAGTGTTTTTCAGCCGTAGTTTTCTAGGTGGAAACTTCAGCACATTTATCCCTAGGGTACGAGCGTTGTTGTTTTTTAGCTATTGTCATGAGTGGCACGCTTTATCAATGGTTGTCACAACCTATACGCTTGTTTATTTATTCCAGACTTAATTTGTTTTTCAACGTTTAATCTATTTTCGATTTGCCTTAAACCTGTGTTCTTTCTTCAGTTTTAACGATCTTTTCTTCCCCACGTTTCAGCCTTTTAAATTGCTTTTTTCACTGACTATCGACCTTTTCTAGTGCTCTTCTGTCGCCTTCAAAGAGCGGTGCTTCAAAAACTGTCTTTTGCGTTGGAACAGTATTTATGATCTGGTAGCTTTGGTATTGTTAGTTGTTTTTTTTTTGTTCCCGACCTGTTCTTCACGAGGCTTGACGCCTTGCCTTCGGAGTGTGCGCAAGCATTACGTTTCGCATTTGCGATTCAGCTTTGGGTCCCGGAAACGCCCAGGCACCGTTCGCGCGAATGACGAAGGACCCTTTTCCCGGAGGCAAACATTGGCGTGTACGACTAAGCGAGCAATCCAATAACGTTTAGATCCCAGTCTCGGATAGGTCCACTGCGTCCACTTGGGCATACCAAGTCTGCGGCGCCGTTCGTTCCGGCTAGTTTTATTGGTATGACCCGCTCTTTTGGCATACGTTCGAAGCGCAGTGACGGTCTGTTTCACTTCTTTTTTTATTAGAGTTAGGCTGAGGCATGCAGCTGAGTTTGAAAACTGGGCTCAAAGCTTTGATAGGAGCAAGTGTGAAAATAATGTAAGCTCATTGTCGCGCGCCCTCTGTGCCAACGTGCAATTATTTTTCAATATATGATGTAAATATAAGGTTTTCTCTTGGTGTTCTATTGATTTATTGTCAGTGTAATTCGGGGAAAAAAATACAATAACACGGGGTAGGTTTCAAACCCGTCAACAGCTGTGACTAAAACTTTTCAGCTTACTGAACTATTTTCCTGAAGCATATCGCTTGTAAAGTGCTAACAAATATTCACCATGAATATGTCCAGCAGTTTTCGCAAAAGTTTACTTGCTCGTGAAAAAAAAAACAGCGCTGTTGGGATAAGCTGATCGTAGTTTCATAGCGAATGCATTAAAGATAAGACTGTTGCTCGATACTCATTGGTATGCGTATACCTCTATACAGATAAATTTTTTTTCGCCACTGACTGCCATGTTTGCCTGTCACGGTGCTTTAGTACAGTTAAAACATCGCTCTGCTAGGCTTAAGTGCATGGGTTCCTACCTATTCGTATTGCAGAATTCCAGGTTGTCAAAGTTACTTGAGATTTTAGTTGGTTCGTAAAAACACATATGTAATTTACTTCAAAAGCTGTTATGTAGCATTGACTTGAAGCTGAGGCAAATCGATTTTTTTTTATACCATGGTTAGTCTTGGGTACACTGTAGGCACTCTCTTTCTGTACCAACAACCAGGTTGGTACTCAAGCAGTTGTTATTACTTTCGAAGTGCACTCTTTATACGTTTTTAGGTGACAGAAAATAGTTTTCGAATGTTTTTATTGTGCGGCAATAATTATAAAGCAACATGCAATGAAGGAGGGGGGGGGGGACACGTCACCTGTTTGTACAACCCTAGAGCATAGAGAATTCTTCGAGGTGATGTCTGAGTTGCGATATACCGTAACAGTGCCACCAAGCAGCGCCCCTGGTGGCATTGGCAGCGAGAAAATTACTATTTGCTTGTTTGTGGAGACGTTGTTTATGCCAATAATTACTGCGAAAAATCTTCAGGTGTGAGTAGCAGTAACCTGTTCACTTATTTACTTGTAATAATCGATATGAGTGATCCGAGCTGCACCACAAAGCGCTACGTGTGCGTGCTTTGTTGCCTTCGAGAGTGGAAATTTTCGCGCTAAACGCGTGACGAAAACGAAAGAGCACGCCCCAAAAGAGACAAAAACGCTCACGAACATGCCTATGGGAGAAGTGCGGCTCAGTAGCGAAAGAGATGGTGCGACACCCACGCTGGACGTTGTTGCACTGTTGCATGCGTTAGTCGAGTGGTGCGCTGACGCGTTCGCGCGTGGTGAACCGCCTCAAATGCCGCACCTGCGCTTGTGACACCACGCGCGTTTTTGTAGCCGCTTCACGCAACGCTGCTTTCTCGCTCTCCACACTTGTCATGGTGGCGTGGGGAGAGCGCAGTGCAAGCTCGGGCCATCCTTCCATAGCACAGCACGCAGTCTATTTAAATGTGGAATCCAGCGTTCGAAAACTGTCGATCACATACGTCGACCGTGTTGGAATGTGTTCCTCTCTTTTGTAAATTATTTTCTGTAGGTGTGTATATAAGATCAATGAACCCAGAAAGCCCGATTTTCACACATAAAAAATAACAAATAAGGGGGACTGTCGCGAAAAAGCTAATTTTCGTAAATGCGGTACAGCCATCTTACTCTCCATCTTCATTCCATCTCGAGATGAAAGCAATTGCGTCCTGGCCTTCTTACTTTTTTTTCCTCAAGATAGCTGCCCGGCAACCCTTCTTCATCCGTGAACGTCCAAACAGGGCGGTGACACTCACGTCGTCTGAGCTAGATGGGCGTGGCCTCCATCTAGGGGGCCCACGAGCCTTCCCGACAGACATCAGGTCTGAGAACAAATGACGCGGGAAACGGGTATCTTTTTTGTCCCAGTCGCTTTATTCCAGTTGTTTTTTTTTTTTGTATTCCAACAATTATGTTTTAGGGGCGAGCTCCTTAGTGTGTGGGGTCTGTTCATCCTCCGTTGGTATATGTAGCCACCAGTGACACATACCCGTTCTAGAGCGGGTATGTGCCACGTGGAATGCGAGATTCCCATCTCGCAGCCCACGTTTTTTCGGCGTGCGCACTTGGGGTGTTCACTACAAGGATGCACGGACAGAC
>WOVY01014069.1:37500-48346 GCA_013436015.1 Rhipicephalus annulatus | reverse complement strand
AGCCACTAGACCACCGCGGCGGGGCAATTATTCGCGTTATCGGTGAGCAGGTCGCCTTATCTATCACGCTACAATTTGCATGTCTGCATTCGTATACGTAACGGTGATGTAGTCGAGGGTCTGCCCACAGGACCGGAGCCAGCCAAAGTCTCGGGGAGATGTCGAAAAGATAGCCAGGACTTATTACAAGAACGTTTTATGCACAGCATTTACATTTTGAAGGTAACGTTGCTACATGATGGTGGTGGCATAATGTAAAATCTCGATGGAAGCTTGATGGGAGCTTCTGGGAGCTCTCGGGAGCATATCGGCACTCGCGTTTCATGCCCTGGTCTTCCCAGGATTCTCTGTAGGGAAAGCAGATGTGGTCAGAATAGTCCAATGAATTGCCATGTTCACCCCCGCGCTCAAAAGGGGAAGGTGAAACACCGTCTCCTTCCCAAACCAGGAAAGAGGGAAGAGGAACGCCCAATTCGTCCCATGGCGAGGGATAAACACCACACACTACGCACGACACGGCACACCGCGAGGACGTTCAGTTCTGCGTGCAGATAAACTTGTGTATTCAAGGGCAGTGTTAACTCGTTGATGTGGTCAGCGGCGCCGGACAGGCCACGGCTTGTGGAAAACTGCAGCACACGAAGGCACCACGTCGAACGTGGGAAACGTCCCCGCAGATGGATCTCGGACACTTGCCTCATTGTTCGGGGCACCTTGACGTATAAAGCACGCAGCCTCGACGCCAACAGCGCTTTCTATGCCGTCACTCGGGTCGGGCGTGTTCAAATGGTTTTACGAGGGGTGTCGATGGCCCCGGGGAATTCGGAGAATGGTTTTCGTGGTGTGGCCGCTTTTGTCTCATCTCTGAAAGCACTGTCCCGGAAGAAAGCAGGGTAGGCTCAGCCGCAATGTCTCACATATCGAAGCGTCGCCAAGCACACGACTGTTCATAGCAGCGGTAATTTATCAGATCATAATGTAAAAAAAACGGATTGGAAGTAGTGTCCACAGACATTATTGTGCTTATTGCCATTGCGTGCTGTGTAATACATTTCAGTCATTGTGACGATTGAATAAAACTGAAATGTCATAATTTCGGCATGAATAGGCGTCAGTTTTTTTCCTGTTAAAACTGAAGAACACAATCGTCGTGCATGCTAAAGAGTCTGCGTAAGTGTGACGCAAATATGCAACGCTCCAGATATTAAAGGTGTATACCCTGTTGGTTACTTTAATTCATCTGCGGAAGATCACACAAACGCTGAATAAAAGTTCGAAGAATAAGTTTTCTTGTAAGAGAAAAGTGAATGGTAGTGCACTTAAACATCACTATCTATAGTGATGAGTCAGTATAGATCAGCTGGCGTTGACTTGAAGCGTACTCGTGGAGAGCTCGCTGACGATTGCCTTGGCGAGATTCCTTAGCAATCAGGGGCCTATAAAAATTAATTTGAGATCAAATTTCGCGCTAGTGCACACAAAATGGCGTCACTTGTTTACCAGCTGCTGCGTCGCATTTGCTTTATTTTTCGTCTGCAGCTAGAAGTGTTCCCTCCTCATAGAAATGACGCTATAAGCCCCGTGAGCAGCTGATCAAACGTCATTTTCTGAACGTATGGGCTTTTATAGAGCCTTCGCTACCAGTTGTATCTATACCTTGCAGCAGACACACGCCCCACCCTACCGCCTTCATGAAAGCAAGTAGCGAAATCAGGCGCATAGTCATTTGCGTCCCATTTCCAAATATCTCCGCTCATCGGTTGTGTTCTTATACGGAACAACCTCTAGTTTTTTCTTTACACTTTTATTGTAAAAGTAATTGCGAGTTTAGTAGAAAAAAAAGTATCTTTCTATTCTGTCTCGACGCTGAAGTCAACGCTTAGGAGCGATAATGGGAGAACGTCCAAACGACGAAATTGCCCAGCGGTTCAAAACTATGATAAATCAAACATCTGCGTACTTTGGGATGGCTTCCGCTTCTCTGACAGTACCAGCTGTTGTTTAGTCGGGGCTTAATATACCTCAGAGCTTTTATGTAATTAACAGCGCTTCCGCCTGTTTGCGGGGCCTCACAGCCTTAGGCGCGTCACTAATGGGGAGTGCGCATCGTCAAACAGATACGGTAAACAACTGATGACTAACACGTTGATACCGGAACAAAAGCTTTTACAAAATGAAAAAAAAAACGGCTGGAAAGTATCCTCGATATCCTGCTATAGAGTCGACGAGCAATGGCTAAGGTCCTGGACCGTAGAGGTGATGAATGGTTGTTGGATGCCACGCCTCTTTCTGTTATGTCCGTTGTATCCACATGATAGCTCGTTATCGGCTGGCAAAAGGGCCGATCCCATAGAGTATTGTTAGGCTTATCGCAATGCCTCTAAACACTAGTGCCGACACATGTGTTGCTGTGCCTTTAACACTTATCTGAACTACATTTGGTTTAACACTTATTGGATGTGACGCGTGGAGGTAAAGCTTTTATTGGTGTTTGTCAATCGTAGAAAAAAAAGAGCTTGCCGAGTTGCATTCTAGCGAAAGAAATTATCGTTAATCTTCATTTTCACATCGTTTATCGCAAACACGTTTTCCCAGAAATGTATTTCTTTACTATCAACTCAAATGGCGGGCCGTGTTACGATATCCCATGTTATCTTGTTGATACGTTTTGTCAAATCCTCTCTGGGACTAGTTGTGAAAAGGATGGGGCTGCATATTGCACGGAACAGAAGCGATTATAGAACGGACGTCACTTTTGCGCTTCGCATTGTGGAATTTATGAAATTATAAACGCAGTATTGTTCTTTCAAATTAGAGAAAGTACATTTTTATTTCGTCTGAAATGAAGGATTGCTTGTTTGTATAGGTGTGCGTATTTCCTTAGGTTTGCCAGCTCTGCATGCCTACAGTCTTGCGTATACATCAATTGTAGAACACTTATTAGTAGTAGGCCGCGGGACCCGTATAAGAGTCGAAAATAAATTTAAAAAATCGCTTCACAATCGTTAGACTTTTGAAGATCTACTCGTCGCGCAACTCATATGTCGCATGGCGCGATTCTACGCTTCTGCCACTTAGTAATTCATGCGTTTACTGAAACTCCTTCCGCTGCATGGCATTCATATATGTCTTTTTTAAGCAATTTCGAGAAATAATGACGCTTTCTTGCTTGGTACGCACATGGTCTGGGTTTCATTTTCACTTTTAACTGGAAATTTTCATAATCTTATTTGCATCTTCTATCCTTCGGTCACAATCAACGACGCCAACACCGACAGCGCCATGGCACTGATGCCGGAATTTTCGTGAAACGAGCTTTACAAGACACTTTGGTGCACTTAACTTTTTATCTTTGTGCTTACCGACAAGTAGGGGCACTATTCCGAGGATTAACGTTCGCTTGAAGCAGCATTTTCTACCTCTCTGAATTTCACTGGTCTGTCTTTGTTTATTGTGAATGAAGTTAGCTATATGAGCAATACTAATAGGCTTTTTTTGTATCTAAAACATTGTTAATGCGGTAGCGTTCAGAGATCGTATTGCGGGAATTCTGGTGTCGGCGTCATTGGTTGGAAACGAAAAATTCGTGCTGTCCATGACCCCCCCCCTCCAAAAAAACAAGACATAAAGAATAAAATAAGTATACAAGATGTTCAAACTTGCGCTGCATTACTGGTGCAGGTAGGCAATCTAGCCCTTCTCACATCCTGTCCTAGCGAGAATCGAACCCAGACCTTCTCTGTTGCAGGCAGGTGTTCCGTCACATAGGCGCACCATAGCTTAAGATTCCTTCGGAAAAAACACTATATATGAACAGCTGCATCTGCCGGTACGCATACTTACAGAGCAGAAACCTGAAGAGAGAGAGAGAGAGATAAAGATACAAGGAAAGGCAGGGAGGTTAACCAGACTCACATCCGGTTTGCTACCCTGCACTGGGGAAGGGATGAAGGGGAGAAAGGAGGTTGCAGAGAGATGAGAAGGTACACACAATCACGAGCACACTCGGGAGCACACACAGTCTACAGGCGGTCGCTCAGGTTTGTTGACTTTAAGTAAAGTAGCAGTGCTTTAGTCGCTTTCTGCGCAACTGAGCAGAAGCCTGAAAGCTTACAAAAAGGGTTCAGCTTAAAATGAGATCAATTGCAGCGAGCGATCAAAATGAATACATATTTTTAACCACTTTCTTACTACGCGTCGGTATAAAACAAAAATTTTCGAAGGAGCAACTGTAACCCGGTTTAACAAGATCTTTCAAACCGTAAGAGTCGGCCCTTCACGAAAAAAAGTGCACGCAGTCTACACCACATGAAAAGCCAGAGCGTGAGTGAGTATACTAAAGTGAGTATACTAAAGCGACAATCTTTTTTAAATACTCCGACATGACACTGCTGCTTGCTAGCGCATTACTTGGTAATTAACTTGAAGACAAAATATCGGACTTATTTCGAGAATGGACATCGTGCGCCCTAAGCTGACCAACTCATTGCACTACAATAGAACGAATTTCATCATATGGTAGCCTTTGTTTTTCTGCATTACGTCAGGAACAAATGTATGATTTTCAGTCCTCATAAATTTTAGAAAAATAAAAATGAGCACCCATCGCACAGTCACAAACACATGACGAAGACGTATCTAATTAGTTACTGCTCTCTTTACGGCGTCTCCAATGCAAACGCCGTAAATTAGACAGATCAGCCGTTTTGAAAGCGATGCCAGCTCACCAGCGTTCTACAAGGTGGCCTTAACAGAAGCAAGAAATCTTATTTGAGTTTCGCACCTTAAGTTTGCCCTGAATTAGCGACTTTCCTAATTAGATTTTCCAACACAGTCTTTTTTTTAATTTTATTGATATGACTCTTCTTTACTTATACTTATCGAGCAGCAGATGTGTGCTAACGTTAATATTTTTTTTATTTGTGTATATTGTTGTATTGGCGGCAGCGATTATGTGAACACTCTTGGCACATTTTGTCGTTTGCATCGCTCTCAAGTCCCGGATATGTATGTACACATATGAATATTAAAAAATCACAAAATTAAATAAGGGCAAAAAATATGATGTTCCCAAGCGGGCATCAGAAACAAGCAACCCCTCGTGCTACTTTAGACAACTCAGCCAAACGCCCTGTATGCGCGGGCGTGGTAACGGCGAGTTATTTATTATACCATTTACCCTTGCTAGTTCACAGCCCTTAAAGCAAGTTTGACCGTGTTTTTCATCATCGAATGCTCCTATTGTTTCTTTTTATTTGCATTTCTTTCCTTTTTTTCTCTTTCTCTCATCATTATACTCCCTTTCCCATTCCCCCAGCATAGGGTATTCTCATTCCCCCAACCAGGCATGTGCCTGGTTAACCTCTCTGCCTTAACTTTTGTTCTTCCTTCATTTGTTTTTGAAAATTGCTCTTGAAACACGCACAAAAAGGTGGCCCCTGTCTGTACCCACTCGTGATGTGGAACGAAAAAGAAAAGAACGACGGGTGCACAAGCGGTACATTGCGTCAGACGTCAACGCGTGGCAGGAAGCACACAGGTGTCGCTCTATGTGCGCCAGTTGGAAATAAGCACAGACGCACACATAAACTCACCCAATTTTCAGCAAAATCAATTAGAAATAAATGACTTGTTTTCAGAGCAGCGTTTCTGTTTAAAAGTTTGCTTCAGCCGTTTCATCTCGAAAAACCATTGATGCAATCGTGATATGGCGCCTTTATGAGTGAGTGATTCAGTGTTTAATATTAATAATTATTGTTCGGGTTTAACATCTCAAAGCCACCACATGATTATGAGAGACGTAGTAGTGGGGGGCTCCGGAAATTTCGACCATGTTGTACCTAAATCTAAACACACGGGCCTCCAGCACTCCCGCCTCTATCGAAAATGCGGAGGATTCGATCCCGCGACCTGCGGGTGAGCAGCCGAGTGACTTGACCACTGGACCAACGAGGTGTGGCTGGACCATGTTTTTTCCCTCTTCTTGAACCTCTCATAAATCAGTGGTACATAAAAGTCCTACTTCTTTTTTCTTAGTAAAGTACGGCCTTACTTTTAATGAATATTTTTACTACTTTTTTTGAAGTTTACATCAACATACTACAGCCCATTCTTATATCGTGTTGAGAATACAGGCAAGCCTATAGAGTGTTCAGGTGCTCGAGCACAGAGATACACTTCCTATTCCTAAAATCTTCGTTACAAAGAGCGAAAGTTGCAGTATTGTCCGAGAGCCCCGTTTTTTCCCTGAGGCGGTTAAGGCAAACAGCAGACAACTGAGTCAGAGAAATCATTGCGAACACTATATGCTTTTTTAACTGCAGTGCAGTAATTTGCACCAGAATTGAAATAAAAGTTCTACTGAACTAAAAACACCCTTTCCGACGGTGGACCAGACGAAGTGGTAATACAAACCATTGCTTCCGTAGGACATTTCTGTAGATGACTTCACATATATTTTTCAAAAGAAATCTCTCAAGTCCATTGGTGTCTCTTTATCCAGAGCCTGTTATATGCAATTATTTCTAAGCTACTTTTTTTATTTATTATATCCAGTCTATATGTACTGTTTTTTTTACTAATAAACGTTTTTGGGCACTTAATTTGTGCAGAAGACAGTAGTCAGCGCTAGCAAATCCTATGGTAACTGTAGTGAGCTATGCCCTTCAATTAAGCTGAATAAGAGCGTTCCATCCGAAGTCGAAAGAAGGATACTGCGTTTTTAATTTCTCGCCTTCCACAATGTAAAGCGTGAAACAGGCGTGCGTACTATAACCATTTCTATCCGGGCATCATGACTCCCCCTTCCTTTTCCAATTAGTCATGAAGAACACATGTCAAACCTTACAAACAACAAAGATAACATGTGATGCCCAAAACGGCCCAGAATTTTTAGTTGATAGCACACAAATTAATGCTCCTATACTCATGATGCCCCATCATGCCACGCTGCTTTTAAAAGCGGAAAACACGCTGCGAATAATCCATTTTCGGAAAAACATGCATGCAATACACGGAAGCAAAAAGCAACAAATGAATGCTAATTACTGCGCTAATGTGCAACTCGTCTGGCTTTTTTTCCTACTTGTCAAACAGCAATAACGTAATGTCTGCGCATCGTATGCAATTAGTGGCAAACAAATGTATGTAAATAAAGGTGTTACAGGCCCGGCAACAGAGGTGTATACAGCAGTGTTTAGGGGCATTGTGATAAGCCTAACGATACTCAAGGGACTGGCTCTTCTCCCAACCGATAGCCAGCTATCACGTGAATACAATGAATACAAGATGAGAAGGTGTAACATCCAACAGCCATTCACCACTTCGATGGCCCTGAACTGTAGCAGTGGCTTGTCGATTTCAGCAACATATCGAGATACTCGCACCTGGTGGTTTGTGTGTGTTTTTTATTTTGCAGAAGCTTTATTTCATATTTTTATCTTGTTCAAACGTATCAATGTGATCGTCAGCAGTTGATTATCGTGCATGTTTGACGATGTCCACTCCACGTTAGCGACGCACTTGTCACCCCGAGAGTCCGTAAAAAAAAGGAAGCGGCGTTAATTATTCAAACGTGTTGAGAATAAACAAGCCTACATGCACCGAACAGCCGATACTGTCAGACCATGAACGGGCACCCAAAATGCACCAGTGCTTAGTTTGATAAATTTTATTTTCCTCTGAAACACATTTGAAGCACCAGCTATTAACATCGCTTAGATTTTCCCGCTGTGTCTATTGCCCCATCGTGGCTCCTCAGCAGTGACTTCAGCGTCGCAATAAAATAGAAACCAGATATACCATTTCTACAAAATTTGCAATAAATTTTTGCTTATCGGAAGAAAACAGTAACAAAAATAAATAAAACCAATGCTTATGAAACGTCAAAGAACGAGCCGTTCTGGTGCAACTTAGTGTCACATCTACAGTTCTGCTGAACGATGTCCAAGTCGTACCGCGCTCAAAACTTTACTATTATTCATGATATAAACCTCATCAGCGTATCCGCCTCAAACGTGATGCATTTAAAAATGTACATCTCAAGTTACGCTACGCCACACCAGATGGCAAATCATTTTAAATTAATACGGAACGATACCTTATGCACATCGCCGCCGCTAAAGCAGAAGGCTAAAAATGTGTGAAGGCTGCACCCAAAGTGCAGCTCGGTTTTATTCGTCACAAAGCACGCGGAGCGGCAGGGTAGTAAAGCTTCTCAGAAGCTGTTTCTCTGCCCGAAGGTAAGAGAGACGCACTGAATTAACAATGAAGTGAAATTGACAGCTACACGGTGTCCAGTTTCTTGGAACAAATAACTTCTCACGTCGAACTTAGAAAAACGAAAAACACGAAAGAAATAGAGAAAAAATACAACTAAGCTCTCTTGAAACGTGAACCAGAGACCAGAGAGCCCCTCTTCTGTTTATCACGTCGAGTTTAAAGCTTTTAATGCTTCTTCGTACTTTTCGGCAAAAATTATCTCGTGCACCGTTCTTAGAAAGAAACGTTTCTCAATATTCGTAATTGTGCGATCAATACTGCAGACCTCTGGGTTAGTGAGGGGCAAGAGAAAGACCCTTTCTAACTGACTCACCACACTAATGCATTCGGTATGTGCAGCTGCTGCCGATTTTTTTTTTCTATTACCTCTACACACAGTGTCCCTCTGTCCCTCTCAGAACCCTCATCTTGGTGTTATCTTTTTATTCCATTTGTGAAGTTTATGTCGCTTTTCTCCGCTGCACTTCGCTAAAACGGTGCAGCATTCCCGGCGCTATCACCTTGCCTAAATGTGTGAAGAGGCTGAAGTCAAGAAGCTGCTTGCACGTGGAAACTTTGGGTTATCGGCCATTACCTACGTGCTCGAACAATACGTATTCCTAATTACAAAACCGGCTAAGACCAACTAGTCAGATAATCTCAGTCTCGGATAGTCTCAGGATTTAAGGAACGGATAAAGACATAGTTGATAAGAAGCCAAATCAACAAAGTTGTTTACGAGAGCATTTAAGAAAGTGATGCACACGAAGCTAAAGAGAAAACTAACCTTAACTAGTTGTTTACGAGAAAAAAAAATTCTTAGTTGGGCTTTACTCGCGCACTGTGCAATAACAATAAGCAACGTATGTACGCAATCAGCAAAGCCACATGTAGCCAGTCTTACTCTTAAAAGGTCTGTCTACTGTTCTACACTGCTTTCTTGTTGTGTGGCAACAAAAGCGCACCATCCCAAGTGTCTAACATTGCCGCGGTTTCTCTTGAAAGTGCGTTGAAACTTTTAAAGCAGAATTTCTTTATCTGCGTTTAGTCTCCTTCCATCGGTGAGATGAATATCCACAACAATGCCTGGTCGAAAACTGAGACCACGTGAGAATTTCGCAGGCTCCGGGAAGTTTTTTTTAATAAATGAATACCTTAGGGGTCTTTTAAGAAACACACACACACTTTTGTGTTGTTCTTGTGAGCGTCGGCGAACGCTGTGCTCGCATTTCTCCGCAGTTTGCAGGCAAGCGAACACACCGCCGGCAGCGCCACCAGCGGCCTCTTTGTACACGTGAAAAAAGAAAAGCAAAATTAGTCTAGGTCAACATAAAGCTACTTCAAATGCGTAAAATATATTTTCAAGTTATACATGTTTGTTACTAGGCTAGTTAAGCCTACTTTGGAGGATTTCTCGCAGTAGATTGACCGTGCACATCACTCTTGGGTAACGCCAACGGTCATTTTTTGCCGACTTTCGACACCAAGTTATAATTATAGTTCCCTTTTTTATAGAACAAAAGCATGGTCACTGCCATCGATATGATGAACGATCTTCTCATGTGCGCCACAATCGAGCGGTAGACAGTTCCTTAAAGCGCATCTGTCCCATGCTCCGTGTGTTCTTTGTCCCGTACGTAATTTGTTCGCAATTACGAATCAACTAGCTTACCAACCAATTCTTTGAACATCATATTAGCCACTTTATGTTCTTGTTGTCATTAAAGCTACTTTCGCACCACTAAACTGAGGCTTGATCTGGGGAGGTTAACGTAATAATCATCAGCTCGCGACTGGTTGAAAAACGCCCGCACGACAACCCAGCCAATCACTTACCACTCGTTTGTTTGCGCAGGAGAGGTTAAAGCGTTAGAGAAAAGCACTGGACGCATACAAACAGCATCTGCACTTCAAAGTGTATGTATTCTTCGGGTGCTGTCCCAATGCTATCTTAATCATTATACGATATAAAATTCATTTCTTATTGTCTGTCTTGCCTAGTGACCGGAACCGGGAAGAAAGTGGGCATGGCGTCATGCATTTCATTGACTCATAATAGTCAAGATAGATAATGCAATACAGACCCCTAATATAAAACAGTAGGTGAAGATGTGGCAGCGCAAGCGCAGAAAAATTACTACAGTCTACATTGAAATTCTTTTATTCGTTTATTACACAGAAAAGGAGAAATAGGTAAAAACCATGCGGCTGCACAATCTATTACTCCTATTCGCGTTCGTCATAAACCTACATTAAAAACAGTAAAGGTAAATTAGTAACAGTGTGTTAATTAGTAATACTACAATCTTACTGCTGTAATGAAGTATTAATGCGTGTCAATTACCAGAAATAACAACGCAACCATCAACAGTGTTACCGAGGGATTGAGGACAAGGATAAACGTGTAGGCCCTACGTATCTGTGAGCAAAAGGTTCCGTCTATTTATCCCGTCTTTATACTGACACAATACTGCACACTACTACACGTGTGTTCCGCCAGCGGCCAAATTTCTGCGCACGGTCTGCAGGGCTTGTTTTATTAATGCCCACTTGCCGCTCCTGTTTCGTCACGTTTATACGAACTTTA
>WOVY01014069.1:0-35000 GCA_013436015.1 Rhipicephalus annulatus | reverse complement strand
ACAGAATCACGGACGGACTGATGGGCGCTTCGCCCCACTCATCATCATGCAGTCCGTGGATCTGGTGCGAATTTCTGTGTGTCTGTTTTATCGAAATAAAGGATTGATCAATTGATTGATTGATTGATTGATTGATTGATTGAGTTTGACGTCCAGAAACCACAGTATGATAGAAATTACAGCATATTCACGCAGGGAGTGATGATAAGTGGGGCGGGACGTCCGTCTGTTTGTCTGCATGCCTGTCTGTCTGTCGAGTCAGTCATACAACTAGGCGGTCACGTACAACGAGAGATGTACAAGGGACGGACAGACCCACGGCTTTAGGAGCTTCGCCCTTAAAAAAACAAACGGTCTTGTTTGCCACCGTTATATAGTGACGTCTACACCTTTTTACTTGATCGTTCTCATGAATCAGACTCAATCTTTTTTATTATTTCCATAAAATCTGGTTAATGTATGCGATTGAGTAAACATGACTAGGTCCCGGAGTCGGGGACCTCTTCTTCTATACTCATTGGGGAAACAACGGTCGACTGCATATTTAATATTCTTCACTGTAGTAGGCAATTCAGTGGGTAACCGTAAAAAAACGTGTGGCAGCTTGGGCTAGTTGGTATGGCATGACGGTATGGCACTCGCGTCTTTCGTGTCCTTGTCTCTGTGTCGTCATTTTGTTCTCGCGCTATAACTTTCGTCGTAACCGTAAAACCATAAACCGTTCTCAATAGATAGATCGGCTGTGCATTTGTAAGAACAAGAACGGTCTTTAAAATTTAAGGCTGCGCACACTGACAGCAAAGTACATCGCGAAAGCTGGGAAAACGTTTCCATCTGCTTCGCCGCGTTTTTCATCCGAATCTGAGAAGTAAAATTGAAAAAAAAATCACAAATTTTGAACACGTAAAAGTGGCCGTGAACATGTCCCAAAAAGCAGCCGTTCCCAGTATTGCGGAAAGTGAGAAAATGCAAAACCAGCCCGTTCTGCGATTTATTTTAATTTCTCTTTGATGATAGTTTCTTGGGAATGAACAATCCAATCATGCTAATGTCGGCAAATTGAGAAATAGTTCACGACTTCGCAACATCGTTGCCAAACACTGTGATGGTGGCATAAATTTACAGGTTTGGGCAAGCCCAGTGGCAGTCTCGCCAGTCAGCGTATGAGTAAGGCTCACTAAAAATTTACAAAACACACACACACACACACACACACACACACACACACACACACACACACACACACAAAACAACTTAACGGCTTCCAAACGAGTTTCACAAGAGGCTTCTGCTATGGGTATGTTCGATCACTCAGGGCCAAACGTTCATCCCGTGAAATTGTCCAGGTACCTAATGTTTATTTCCGTCTAAAGAAGTGTCCATACTTACTGTTTCAGAATATATTTTAGGATGAGATCGATGTAATCGGCATACATTACGAAAATTCGCCTAAAGTAAAGACGAATATTGGTCAAAGGCCATGTGTTAAGTGAAACAGACAGAAGCAATTGAAAGTATAGCGGCATTATTTGTAGCTGTTAACTGTAATGAGGTTTTATGACACATATTCAAAATACGACGTGGCATGGGTAGGGACTGCAGCTACAATCTTCAGGAAGCTTGTTTAATGCTCCCTGAATTGGCTCCTAGGTTACAAAGAGGGTTAAACTTATGTTGAGGTCGACGCAGTGAGCAATGGAAAGAGAAATAATAGCTGTAACCATAAAGTACAAGAAGAGAGCAGAGTGTAACGGAGAATAAACGGGTGTTAAGGACATCATAGTCGAAATCAAGACGAAAAATGGTCATGGGCAAGGCACGTAGCGTGAAGGCGAACCGCTGGTCATTAAAGGTAACAGACTGGATTCGAAAAGAAGGCAAGCGGGTGAGGAGGAGACAAAAAGTTAGGTGGACAGATGAGATTATAAAATATGCCGGTATAAAGTAGCAGCAGCAAGCACTGGACTGAGTTGACTGGCAGAACATGGGAGGTGTCTTTGTCCTGCAGTGGGCGCAAGCAGACTGATGATGATGATGGTAATGATAGTGATGATAATATTGATAATGACAATGATGATAATGAGTATAATAATAATAATAATAATAATAATAATAATAATAATAATAATAATAATAATAATAATAATAATCGTGATCGTGATGGTGATCGTGATCGTGATGGTGATGGTGATCGTGATGATGATGGTGATCGTGATCGTGATGATGATGATGATCGTGATGATGATCGTGATCGTGATGATGATCGTGATCGTGATGGTGATCGTGATCGTGATGGTGATGGTGGTGGTGGTGGTGATCGTGATGATCGCGATGGTGATGATGATCGTGATCGTGATGATGATCGTGATGGTGGTGGTGATCGTGATCGTGATGGTGGTGGTGATCGTGATCGTGATCGTGATGGTGGTGGTGGTGGTGGTGGTGGTGGTGATGGTGATAGTGGTGATGATGGTGGTGATGGTGGTGATGATGGTGATAGTGGTGATGGTGGTGGTGATGGTGGTGATGACGACGACGACGACGAACTAACCATAAGTGGGCGCGGCGGAGTCATAATGGTGAAACTAGAAAAAAACATTTTGTGCGCACATCTATGCATTGTACAGGATGTAGAAGTAGCTGGTAAGATCCGATGCAGTTAATATAAAATGGCAAGAGGGGGAATTCACCTAGATTTTTAAAAAAGAAAAAACACAAACTGATACACAAGAAGCCAAATAATCAGCTAGTGGTGAGGGGGAAAGTACGGGGACTCAAGATTTCGCTTCGGAATAGATTCGCTTCTGTAAACGAGGTAACCGACGTTAGCGTTGCACAATGAACGATAATCTTACTAGTGTCATGAAAGAGTGTGCAATGGACGTCGTAGGTACAGTCACTAGACAGGACACTGACCAACCAACTCACGAGACGAAAATTCTCATGAGACGAAAAAGTGCTACAGACTAAATAGAGCTGGAAGAACTCTCGAAGTTAATCATTATGCGCAGTAAGGTAGCAGAGAAAGTGTAACATGGAGAGAATCGAACATGCTGTAAGAAGCGGAAGGAGCCTAAAAGCTGTGAAGGCAAACTTGCGCATTGGCATTAATGTGTATGCATTGGCATTAAGATGTATGCATTGGCATTAAGATGTATGCATTAATAGACAAGGAAGGCAATGTCATAACCAATATGAATAGTACAGTAACGACTGGGGAAATAAGGAAAGCCCTAGAAGGAATGCAAAGAGGCAAGGCCGCGGGTGAGGATAAGGTAACAACAGACCTCCTGAAAGATGGCGGAGAACTGGTGTTAGAAAAACAGCCACCTTATACATAAACTGTCTAATGACGCAGGGTACCAGAATCTTGGAAGAACTTCTGCATCATCTTAATCCATAACAAACTGTCTAATGACGCAGGGTACCAGAATCTTGGAAGAACTTCTGCATCATCTTAATCCATAAGAACGGAGATGTCAAGGACTAGTCGAATTACAGGCTGATCATCTTACTGCCCGTTCTCTGCAAACTATTTACAAAACAATATCTTATACAATTTGGGTTACGTTGGAATTCAGTCAACTAAAGGACCAAGTAGGTTTTGGTACTGGCTACTCCACAATAGACCATATTCACATTATCAGTCAGATGATAGAGGAATGCGCGGAATACAACCAACTCTTACACAAACAGCCTTCCTAGATTACGCAAAGTCGTTTGGCTCAGTCGATACATCTGCAGCAATGCAGGCACTACAGAATAAGGACATCGACGAACCCTGCATAAACATGCTGGAAGAAATGTACTGCGCATCCACAGTTCTCCATACAGAAAGCAACATAATCCCAGTAAAGAAGGATGCGCGGCAGGGAGACACGATCTCTTTAATGCTATTCACCCTGCGTTTACAGGAGGTTTTCAGGGCCCTACATTTGGAAGAGTTGGGGATAAGAGCTAATAGGTCGCAGTGTTTTGTTCATTACCAAAAAAAAAGTAACTCAATATGTTACACGTTACTCCACCGTTACCGCCCAACGTCACCTACAAATACAATAATACGCTGCCGTTACCAAAAAAAAAATTAACGGACGTTACCTCTGCCGTTACTGCGCAATCATAAACTTTAATCAATATGTCTTTGTTACAGGAACGTACAATAAAATTTTTAAATCTCAAATTTTCGTTTCGCATAAAACTTCTAACACAAAAGGGACTATAGTCAATTTGCTCATTCAACGAGTATTATTTGTACAAATGTACCGGACCTTAATGTTATAATGGCTTAAAGCTGTTTGTTGCATGTGATGCCTTGTGACTGTGCCACATAATGAAGCCATTTTTTTCAATGCGACATTGTAGACAATATCACAATCATCCACACTAGCCACAAGGAGAGCATCACTGAACTCTAAAGAAATTTGCAGTAAACGGCTTTTTCTGAGTCCGAGCAGCCCCTCCAGTGAGGATCATCAAAATCGAAACTGGTGCTGTAAAAGAAACAAGAAAGGGAACAATGATTTTTCTTGCCCTCGTCCTGAAAACATGATTCATTGCACTATTACTACAGACAATTACCGGACATTTGCGCCTGCAGCTTCTCTGTACCCACCGTCTCTGCGCGTTTGGAGTGAGCCGCTTGTGTCCAGATGTAGCCGGCCGGATCGATCTTCAACGTGGAAGTGCCGCAGGAGAGCTCTTCTTGCGTCCATTTGCGTAATTAGCTAAAGCTGCCTCGTGTCTTGCCTCGCGACACACAAGTACCTTACTGGTTCGCGAACGAAGCGTGTACCTTCTAAGGGGGATGTTGCTGCGACTCCGGAAGTCCCCCCATGAAAAGCGAGTCCAGCCCAGCGTTAGCCAAACGGCCGCTTCTTGATGCAACACTTCCAGGTGCCCGTACGGGGTAAGTTACCAGAGGGAAATTGAGAAAGAGTATCTCGTCGTTCTTTCTTCCTGCCTTCGACGGCCGATTATCGGTAACGTATACTTCATTCTCGCGCTTTTGAAAGAGTGTCCGCATGGTATAATGATAAGGCCGTTGAAGTAAAGAGTATACATAATACAAAATTGTAAAGAAACAGTGCAGCTTTCTTTCTAGCAATTCGTATACGACACACCTATGTATTTTCTTACTTCTGGTATTCCCGAAGTTCAGCCATTGGTTTATTTAAAGCAAGATGTCAACTGACTAAGCAACAACTTCTGCTACGCTGCATCTAATTATGTAGAAAATGTAGCAAGTTACAAACAGCCGCAAAAGAGGTTCTATGGAACCTTGCAAAGTTTAAATAATTTAAAAAAACAGGAAAATATCCATCCACACGTTCTTAAAACTGAAGTACAAAACAAATTCACACGGATTTTTCAGACAGAAATTTTCCTTGTAGACGAAGAACTCGCTCTGAACCAAAACCATTCAAACTCGGAACCAAGTCTTTTCCCAGACGGCCCAATACCATTTACACTTTGAGATCCCCGCTCAAGGGCGAATTCCTATTTCGAAGCAAGTGGACCCTACACATGGCAAATAAGTTCTAGGAGAGCCCGCGAGTTTAACCGAGGTTCATTGAATAAAAAGAAAGCTGCAAGAGTCCGGAAAGCCTTAAACTTCTTCAGCGACGTCTGCTTGCAAATTACGGCCGTTTGAGTCGCTCACGTCGGTAATGGGACGCGAAAGGATTATCGCCTACCGAAGCCAGTGAAAACTTGCGCTCCCATTGTCGATCTTTTCGACAAGGCGTCTCCGGTCGTAACCTCCAAAGCTTCCATCGGTGGAAGCAGTCGACTTGCATTGCATGTGGCTGCGCAACGAGGGGGACTCGTCACTACCGCTAGCCGTGACATATTCGCGTTCTATTTGCTGTAACGAGTCGCAAATGAATTTTCGTTCCACCCTCGTTGACTGTCAGTCTAATCGGTCATCGGCAGTGCCAATCGGCTGCTCTCGGTACATCTTCAGTCGTCTTCTCCTTCCGCCCCCCTCAAAGCCACCGACGCATAGTGGCTGTCCCCGCCTTCATTGAACGCTCACTCGATTATACTTCTCTACGGCTAGTAAAGTTCAATCGCTGTCGGCGTTCGAATATTGTCTTTAAATATTCATCAGTCTCTGCAGTCTTGTATCCCGAAGCATTGTGCGTGACGTCACGAAGTCCTTCCATTTCGCCACGCGCCGACACGTACTTGCGCAAACTACTTCCTGTTCAACTTTGCGGCGACATCTTTAGCAAATCGCCAGTCCTTCAACTTTATAGGTCGAGCCGTAATCATAATCATTTTTCTCATAGAAAGTCCCTCGCAGCAGTGTTTGCACGCCTCGACGACCAACCGCTTTCTGAGTAATCATTCTTGGAATCGTCGGACAGATTGAGTGTCACGCCGGACGGCGACGAAGACGCTGCCGAGTTTCTGCGAGCGACCAGCCTCGCTGAACGACACTCTTGTGTGGAACACTACAGTGTGTCTGCCGGAACCCTCCACTTTCACATCATGTACCGATTGACCCATAAAACCACACTGCCAAACACTCTTTTGTGTTTGTTTCTGCTGCCCTCTCTCTCTCATTATTCTCTTCCTTGCTTTTCTGCCTCCCCTTACCCCTTCCCCAGTACAGGGTAGCCAACCAAACATTTGTTTTGTGGTTGACCTCCCTGCCTTATCGCATCACATCTCTCTTTCCCTCTCTTTTTCCATGAGCTCAGTGGCGGAAGCTTACGTCCATTGCCTCTTGAAGCCAAAACGTCTGCTGTTTTTTTTCTTTCTTTTTGTTTGCTGCTTCCTGACGAGTTATACGGCCACAGGGAAAATATTCCGCTGCTGGCTGCCGTGTATTCGCTAGTTCTCAGCTTTACGTTCACTTCCATTTATACTCTTGCTGTCCAAAAGGCACCTCATTGCGTCATTTGTGACGTCGAATCCCTCGTAAATCCCGGCAGATACCCAAATATAATTGTCATCCGTCTTTCGATGGCGACCGTCTCTGCCTGTTACTTCGATGCAACGTCCATAGCAGCTGTCCTTGCCTTCCGGAGACCTCTTGCCTGTGATGCCAGCTCGAGACTTGATGATGTCATTGTTTCTATTCTAGCTCTCTAAATAGACTATTGTAACCAAAGATTCCATGGAAACCGCAGGGATCATCGCAGGCTAGCCTTGGTAACTCTGACGAAAGGGATAAACGTGCCATATTCCTACATTCTGGTATACGTATTTCAAGAGAAAGAAAAAATTCAGAGATTTTTGTTTCGTATAAGCATACGATAAGCTTATCCTCTTGTCAACTTCAACTTGACACACAGCACGCGCTATATATTGCTGTGAGTTTCTGGCGATGACAACCATGCCATCGATAATGGCGTATCGATGAGAATTGATGAAATCTTTATGCGTTTGTTTCTCGTCCAAACCACATTAAAGATTGTAATTTCAGGGCTTAATAAAGGGCTGCTTTACTAAGGCGTGGTTTTCCTAACCGTACATATTGGCCTTTGAATTTATAGTAAGCTATAAGATCGGTAAGTGCTCGAATTATATCCTCATCAATTAGATAAAGTTCGATAATGGGCTAGCTATGACACAATGCGATGTTGAGGACGTCTTCGGCTCCACAATCACTATTATACAAAGTATGCATTACCCACACATCGTGTGAACTACCCCTTCCTCTTCAACTTGATACGGAGTTGGCAAAGTCAGTGAGAAAGCACTGAAGGGTTTGTCACCGTGTACTCATCCATAGCAGAGTGGCTCGGCAACGTACACCGTACCTTTCACTGCCCCGTGGCGTAATATGTGGATAAAAATGCCCTTTACACGAATATAATAGACTACTGGGAACAAGCAACGAGCTAGTATCTAGGACAGAAAGCGTTTAAAAACGAACGTGCAACAGTCCCTGTCACAGAACACGTAAGTCGGGGGGCTTCGAGGGCGGCTCGATAAATCCATATCTTCTTATTGAAACCGTCTGTCAAGCACTCAGCGTGCCACCTAATAGAAAGGAAAGAACTGTATATTGAAATTATTGATCTCTAAGAGCCGCTGACGTGCACACGCCGCTTGAACGGCTACGACGATATGTAAGATATAAGTTTAAAAAAGAACAACCTGTGGATACAATGCGCATAAATACCGGCACAGAGTCAAAACCTAGGTCTTTAAATTGAGCCTAGTTTGCGTGGTTATCGTAGTATGGGGTTTATATGTCACCCCTTGAAAAATAAGCGAAGTAAAAAGAAACAGGTACGTAATGTTACCGTATAGATTCAAACACGTACCCAGCGTTACGCTGTTATTTACTTTTTTTTGCCACAGTGCGTTCTTCTCGACGCACTCTTCCTGGTGGCGAAATTTAACATGTCGAGCTTCTTGAAAACGCTTAGTCTTGTATTCTGAAGTGGAATACTGTATTCTTAATCCACGTCTGGTGAAGTTTTCGGAATAAGTAAGCGTCTCTCCTTTGACATAAACGCAATTTCAGCATGACACGCTCTCTTACGCGAGCGAGTGAGAGATGTCACCTCTTCGTTTAAAAAAAGGGGAAAAAAATAAACTCATCGCATCTCTTCACTTTTTTTTTCTTGTTGCCTTTCGTCGTCCTACGCTGAGGCAGCCAGCTGAATGAATTGGCTGAACCAAAATGACCACTTGCGGAAATGATGCAGCATATGCTCGGAGAAGGTGGTTTTCTAACTAACGTTGAACATTCTAAACTATCTAATTTATAAACATAGTCTTTTTAAAAGCTATTTTATTTATTTTTTTGTCAAGGCATCGTCTGATTCATGGCCGACTCCTCTGGGCGGGTTGCACCAACAATCTTCAGAACCACTAACGAACCAACATTCGATCACACACAATTTTTGAAATAAATGTTTCCGATAAACATTATCACTTTTGTAGTAATTGAAACACCGTATCTAGTGCGCAAGGGTTCGATGATAATTAGTCACGTGTATATCCATACGGCTTTCCCATTTTAGACACTTCTTGATTAGTATACTCATCAAGTATAGTACTTAATAAACTTATAATTAGACGAGCATCAGACGATCCTTCTTGAATGTTCTTTTTTTGAAAAACAATAAAAGCTGTCGCAAGGCTTCTATCTGGAAATTTTTTTTGAAAATGAGCTATCACCTATAGCTTTATCTTCAGGACTTACTCTGTAAATTATCGTAATTAATCACATGCAATAAAGTTTTCTACATTTGTCAGCCGCTATTCTAAAAATAAAACGTCAAATATAAAAGTTACGTAGCCTTTACTTCTGTTCTATTCCCTTCTCTGCCACCGAGTAGCCATAACCTATAGTTTTATTACTGCATAATTCGCAAGAAAATTCACAGATCACCTGGCTAAACCACGTTGTCGTCAATGCTGAAAACGTGAACAAGCATTAAAGCATTGGAACCGTGCGAAATAACGCACGTTCGAACCATTCGATTGCAATCGCCCCTCTTTTATGAGTACTTTGTTGATCTTCGCTGGCACCTATTGCCTGAAATTTGCAACAGCGAGCCAACGGCACGTCGTTCAAGAAAGCGCACGGTAATGCTTCAGGAAAGGTAATGGTAGCGCAGGCGCGTCCCTTTCGTGACTCGCCTAACTACGTGCAGCGATGAAAAAGGCTACCACACGTTGACGCAACACCAGTGATCAACATTTTAGGTGGTCGAGAGATCAATTCCAGGTACAGATGCTACAATTGAACGGAGGCAAAAAGCGAGGACTCTCACGTACTTCCTTAAAGAACCACAGGATGTCGGAAATGGCGCGACTTCCTTCACCCCGGTGCCCTTCATAACCAACCATGCAGTTTCTGAACGTTAAATATTAATTCAGGAAGCATCGTTACACATCTTGTATGTCTCCGAAACAAACAGAAAGCAATCAAGAATATCGAGTACTTTTATCATTCATGTGCTTTGTTCACACCGCCTGAGTGGCAACGACAGGTCAGTATTTTTGTAACTTTGAAATCTACTCCCATCCCTACCCCTGTTACGCAGTAATGTAACGAAACATTTTAGCAGAATGTTTGAAAAATGTGTATGTACCATCATTTCTATGTATTAGGCATGTGCTTACTTTAGAATAGTTAGTATGGTTTCCCAGTGCAACGACAACAGCAACTGAAACATTATCTACAAAAACACACTCAGAGTAGGCAAAACTTACTTAAATGAGCAGTAGAAATATAACTCACTCTATACTGAAAATATCATACACTAATTGGCAGTCACGTATCTCTTCTAAATTTTAACCATTGAAGATGCCCATAGTGTTTTTTACACACCCCACGAGCTTTCCAGCCATTTTTATTACTTTTCGTGGAAGTATTGGAGAGCGCTGTCGAGGCTTATTTATTGGCATACTAATCGTCTTTCAGTGTATTTTATTTACTCTAGAAAAACTCAGTGCAAACAAGCAAAAAAAAATCGACCCGCTCAACGAGGTCTTGATATAGCAAGTCTTCCTTCGGCTTTATATCGTCTATTCTCTCACACATGTGCAGCTTCACGAAGGCGAACAAAAATCGCCGAAAGCAGCCTACTCCTTTTTATTTTTGTATGTTTTGCCTCACAGCGAGCCAGCGTTCCCTACGGAAGAAAAAGCACACAACAAGCGGCGCTCAACGCGACGCTATCTATATAGAACAACCTCGGAGTGAACCATATTCTTATTAGTGTCCCCCGTGGTGGTCTAGTGGTTATGATGCTCAAACGCTAAACCGAAGGTCATGGCACCGTATCCCGGCCCTCTAGGGCGCATTTCGATGGAACCGATATGCTTGGAGCCTGTATAACTAGATTTGGGTACACGTCAAAGAACACCAGGTGGACGATATTTCTGGAGCCTCGCACTATGGCATCCTTAATGACCATACTATGGTTTTGAGTTGTAAAACCAAAGCAATTTATATTTTTATTGTCCTTATTAGAGATTCCACTCCATCGAGTCATCTTTGCCCCAATAAACACTACTCCGATAAAACGGCATCACCAAATCAGAGTGACATTGAACGAACGCGCCTCAATCGTCATGTGCGTGCTGTCAAAAGCCCCACAGCAACTTATGGAATATATAAAAACAATACGATTGCGTGCGACAACGGTTTCTTGTATAAAGCTACTTTGATTCGCACGTCCTGCTGTACTTAATTTTTTTTCATTCTTGAAATCAATCTTTTTGTTGTATGTTTAGTGCCACTGGCCTCATGACTTACACGTTTTGCTCCACTCGTTCATTGTAAGAACGTGTCAGGTAGGCGCAATATCACGACTCATCGGTTTCCCGGCCGACATGTTGATAGCCTGAAGTTGTTATTCTTTTTACAGCGAAAGCTGTTACAAGATCGCAACAAGGGTCGCAGTCTGCCGTAGTCGTCCGCCGCCGCCGGTGTCCGTAACCACTATCGCGCCAAGTGAGAAAAATCAAAGTAAATGGGAAACCCCAAAGGCACAGAGTGATTCGAGCCCGGGTGCTCTGCGTGCCAGCCCACCATTCTACCACTGAGCTACGCCGGTGCTTGGAACTTCGTTGCAAGCTGACCGTAAGAAGGCTTCATTTCGGGAAAAAAATTGCGTTAATGAGTGTATTAAAATGCTTTAGAACTGCAAAGTAACAACCAGGCATCACACAATGCGAATTGAGTAACGAGTGTTTCGTCGAATGGCACAACCCATTACAATAGCGCTAGGCATAGTTCTTCGCCGTCGTCAGCCACAGCATCGAAATATTGCACGAAATTTCTTGCGAGTTTGTAGCTGGTACCACGCTTCGTGAAGGAGCACGAAAGATGACGTAGTGAATGCCATTCATTTATGCTGCACAACAATCATAATTTATTGCGTAGTTGCTACCCTGCAAGAGAGCTTGTAGCATTTAGCCAAATAGTGTTTAGAAAAACGTCAGACCTGCGCGGGAATGCTGGATGAGCGGCCTTTCAGAGACTTTTGTAAACACTCTTTGGGTAACTGCTACAAGTACACTTGCTGGGTACCCCCTACGACATGTATAATAATTTTTGTGTAGTTGGCCGGCATTCACTATGCTATCCTTCGTCATCCATCGGAGAAGCGCGACCTCCGCTACACACATAATATGCATGAATTAAGTCAGCAACACAGTTATTAAGGGATCAAGAACAAGTTTTTGTAATGGGTTGGAGCATCGGACGACCTACTCATTACGCAATTCGCAATTCGTGATGCCTGCTTGATCCTTTGATGTTCTAACAGGAGTCATTGCTCATATTAACGCGATTCCTTTCCCGACTTAAGCCCCACGTAAGGCCAGTTTGGAAACCAGTTCCAAGCACCGATGTGGCTCAGTCATCGAGCAGTGCAGTAAAATTATATTTCAACAATTCTCCGTTCTTTCCCTTCTCTCGCTCACTAAAAAATTTTTACAGTGATCCCTGACGCCTTCCCCGCTTCATTCCCAACAGCGGCCGATGGTCGCCTACTTCCCCGAAATTAAGGTTCATTCATTCATGTTAATGTTATTCCGTACATCGCGTCTGAACTGGTCTGCGAATCGGCTAATGCGATATGCAACATCGACAACGCTGCACAGATTTATTCGTGAAACGTATAATATACCGCAGTCGTTCGTGTACGAAAGCACGTGCGAAACTCGAACGAGTGATAGAAACAGTGCGGAAGGAATGATCCGGGTGGGTGACGTGTCTTCCTGTGTGAAACACCCACTGCTGCTGCTATCCTTTCCTGTATGCCAACATTTCAAGAACAAAGACACAATGAGATGAGAAAAAAAAAACGACTTGACAAATATAAACGCTAGGGAAGGAGCAGTGAGAAAGGTGCTCGTTTTCAGCAGTCGTTTGTCCCCGGGCATGACGTCAGCCGGGAAGGGTCGTGGCCCCCGTTAGATGGAGGCCACGCCCGTCTCGGTCAGGTGCCGCCCTGTGTGAACGTGCGCGCATGATGAAGGCTGGCAGCGCTGCTGTCTCAACGAGAGAAAAAGAACGGGCCAGGATGCCCTTGCTTTCTGTGAATGAAGCCCCCAAGAATGTGATGGTTGTATCGCATCTGCGCAAATAAACTTCTTCGCGCTAGTTCTGTTCGTTCATTGTGTTTCTTCCTATGTTTGTTGGTTTTGTCATATAAAGCTATTTTATATAAATGTCTGAAAGAAAATTTACGATAACGAGTCATTTAATACACTTTACTTAAATTCAGCTCCGTCAATGGTGATGGCGGTGCAGAATTTTTTAACACTCTCGTTTCTAAATACTCAACAGTGGTTTTATATCGAAACAGCGCTGGGACGAATTAAGAAGAATGAACGACACGAGCACAGGCTGAAAACTGGCTTTATTCAAGCACAACAAGCGTGTGTTAGCGCACAGTGTTCATTCAAGCGTGTTTTGGCGCACCATTGATTGCATTAGTCGATTGCGAGCTGATGTACTTGGAGAAGATGTAATCTTCCTACAGGTATAGTCTTGTCACGTGCATAAGTTGAGCGTGCATGTTTAGCTCTTCCCTTTCCTTTTATGTCGCGCTTCAATAAATCACCCAGTTTTCATCCAGTGCTCGTGTCGTTCAGCTTGCTGTGTGCTTAGATGTTGAGCCACCGCATTCTATGCTCTCCCCTCCAGAGTAGTCGCTCGTAGTCGGCGTTGCCGCTTTGCGTTTCGCGGGTGAAGGCGCTTTAATGATCGTTTTCATCCATGGCAGAAAAAGAATGTATGGTCTGGAACGCGTTTATTGTTCATAGTCATCAGCGTCATCATGACGTATAGCGGGTGCCTTGCATGTGTTGTGCCATGATGGCAGCAAGAATTTGTGTGATCCGGAACGCGCTTATTTACCATCACCGGCGTCTGTGTTATTAACGGACAACGGACAAGCCTGAAACCCTCAGGTACTTCTCCCCTAAAACAACTACTTGTGTACCAAGTGGACGTTGGTACACTGTGTACCAACAGTACTTGAGGCTAACCATGACAGAAATTGAAGTCTGACTTGTCTCACCATCAAGTTACAGCGTCAGCCGCTGTGGTTGCCTATGGTGCTTGACAGATCCCTCTAAAGTCACAGGATCGAATCCCGAAGTCGTATTTCGACGGAGGCAAATGCTAGACACCCATATACTCAGGCTTTTTGTGCACAATAAAGAACTCCGGGTGGTAGGAATTTCTGAAGCTCTACACTAGGAACGTCAAGTGAGTGTTCACAAGCTGGGATAATTCTATGCGAACTAAATGCACACGCGAACTTCACGCTGGCTGACGCATCTTGCACGCATTTAAATGCGTCTGCAACGGCCTTTCATTTAATGTATGCGCTATCAAACTACGATCATCTTATCGCAACGGCACGTTGTTTCTCTTTTTTTTTCGAACAAGCAAACTTTTTCGAAAACTCCAGCGCATATTCATTGGCATATGCTCAGATGCTTCGCGTACCAAATGCTTTAGACAAGCAGTTTTGCAAGTTTGTTCTAGTCACACCTGTTGCTTGGTTCTTACTCGATAACTGTATTCTTGTGCAGCATTACACATGAAGAAATCAATAGAACACGAAAAGAAAACCTAGTAATTACGCGGTGTACTTAAATAAAAATATCTCGCATTAGTGAAAGTGAATATGCAGAACGCGAGATACCTGAATGAGCTTACCTTATCTCCACACTTTTTTCTATCAAACAAAAACCCTCGATTCCAGTTCCGTCCTCAGGTCCACTCGAAAACAAAAAAGAGGGGGGAACGTGCACTGTTCGAGATTCAAGCATGTGCTAAAATACCGGAAACGAAAACCCTCGATTCCAGTTCCGTCCTCAGGTCCACTCGAAAACAAAAAAGAGGGGGGAACGTGCACTGTTCGAGATTCAAGCATGTGCTAAAATACCGGGTCGCACCGATGAAACAAACTGGTATAAACGATGCAGCAGATTTGGTAAGCACGAGTAAACACACGCAGTGGACTTATCCTAGGATGGGATCTAAACGTTATTGGATTGCTCGCTTAGTCGTACAAGCCAATGTTTGCCTCCGGGAAAAGGGTCCTTCGTCATTCGCGCGAACGGTGCCTGGGCGTTTCCGGGACCCAAAGCTGAATCGCAAATGCGAACGTAATGCTTGCGCACACTCCGAAGGCAAGGCGTCAAGCCTCGTGAAGAACAGGTCGGGAAATCGAAAAAAAAAATGTAAAAGGAAGCTACGGGAACGCAAACACTTATCTGACGTAAGAAGCAATTTTTCAAGCGACCCTCGCTAAAGGCAGTGGAAAGCCGACGACAAAGTTTGATTTTCAGGTAAAAGGAGAAAATGGCGACGTCTGTAACGCGTTGAAGAAAATAAGAAAGTGAAGAAAACAGGTTTAAAGCAGATAAAAAAGAGTTCAAATGCTGATTTATAAGTCTTAACATGAATAAATGACCGCAGAAGCTGTGAAAGGTTTTGAAGGGGTGACAGTCGAAGAGAACTCAAAAAACAACATTCGTATAAGACGAACAAGCCAAAACACAACTTCGAAAACAACTGTCGAATACACCTTACAGCAAAACCATTTAATCAGCACTGCAATAAACTGGGTTTCTACAAGAATACTTTCTAAATGTATGGCACGTTAGAGGGAATAGGGATGTAGGTAGATACTAGTCAGCAAAAGAAAGATGAAACAGACTGCTGTATATAAAAACGTAAAGGAAGATGGAAAGCTTAATGGCATACAACACCTTCCGCATCTCTCAAACATCTGTGCTTCTTCACCGATGACGCTGTCGAATGCCGCAATGCTTCCCCTTTCGACAATCGAAGCCTCAGAAAGTCGCTTGCTTATGTATGGAATGGTAAATAAAGGAGGAACACCTTGCGTTCTCGCGTAATGCTTCACGAAGCATAAGTAAACACTCGCCGAAACTGTTACAAGCACCAAAAAAATAAGGGGGAGGGGGTAGGAAAGGAGAAAAAAAAGATTGTGGTAAGCTCGAAAATGGGGTGGGCAAAGAAACAAACGTTGCTATCGACACCAACCTAACCTTGCTTTGTGTTTGACCGTCTTCACTTAAAGTGCTCCTTTGAGATAAAAATCCAGAACACACAGTCGCCGGATGTTAGGGTATATATCACTTATCAACGCCTTTATTTTTTCAGTAAGGGTGGCCTTGAAACGTAATAAAAGAGATAACAAATCATGAATAGGGCCGTCTGCGTCTTTAGCACGGATAAAGAGAGCGCTTTCTTTTGGCGCTTCCTTCTCCCGATATTGTTACGTATGTTACCGTACCAACAATTTCCGACCCAGGCCCTACTTCAGTAAAGTCTACCGAGTGCACTGACCATTTCAGTCTATTTCAGCAAGAGTCCGCTACGTGCACTGGTAATTCTAGTCTGCATTGATTCGATAAAGCTCAAAGCTAATGGTCACTGCTCTCGAGGATCTCCACTCTCGGTCAAGACGATGCCTGTCACAGTACGCCGAAACGAACAGTATTTTCTAGGTTCTGAACGAATACCATCCCCGCAGGAAGCATGTTGTTGACGGACATATTTGAGCCAGCTTGGGTCAATCGGTCTGCGTTGTTGGGCATGTCCAGCTCGTCAATGGCAACAAAAAAATTGGCGTATTATTTGTTCGGCTCCCTGCAAATTGATATCTGGGTCATAGTTACTAATACGCTCTCTACCCATGTACTTCGCAGTGACGTCTATAGATGGCCGCATGACTAACTAAAAAAGGAAGAGGGAGGGGGGTCAGATGAGTGTTTGCGAACCCCTTTCCGCCGAAATCATGTTCAGTTTTGCTTGCGCATGCATACACGCACACGTACAAACACGCGCATGAGCATACATAAAGTATGATTGCTAGCTGACTCGTTTGCCTCTGATATTGACGCTTTTATTAGCTAAAAATAACATACACAACCTAATGTATGTATGTATGTATGTATGTATGTATGTGTGTGTGTATGTGTGTGTGTATGTGTGTGTGTATGTGTGTGGTATGTGTGTGTGTATGTGTGTGTGTATGTGTGTGTATGTATGTTGTATGTATGTATGTATGTATGTATGTATGTATGTATGTATGTATGTATGTATGTATGTATGTATGTATGTATGTATGTATGTATGTATGTATGTATTGTCACGGGGTCGTGACGTGGCCAAAGACAGGAAACTTCGTGTTAGGATTTAACTGTTTATTTGGGCGAACCTGTGCCCGGTAAAGGGGAAAGTCTAATTACAGCAGCAGTCTTGCACAGATAGCAGTCTCGGACTGATAGCGGCGAACGCAGCGTCGGCCTTCGATCAACAACTAACAAGCGGCGAAGCGCGTCGGCATTTATACCCTTGCCGTCGAATGTTCTAGAGTTATCGCTGGCGGTGGCGTAGGTTCCAGAACAATCTGTACCGTTCGCACAGTGGGCGTGATCTTATCGAAATGATCTACTACAGTCCGGAACCTTCTCGAAACCTGCAGGCGCGGTTTGCGCCGAGAATCGTGTGGTGTTTCGGAACGATAACAAAAGCTTGTGAAATGGAACGTGGCATTGCCCCCCTCTGAAAAAAGGCATCGTCCTGATGTTTTAACTAAAGATGAAGGTACAATAATAATGCAAGAAAGTACAATGAATAAATTACAATACAACAATAATACAAAAAAACACTGTTTCAGTTTGTTAACGTGCACGAAACGGCTTGAGGCGCGCGACATGGACGACTTCAGGTCGCGATCGGCGTCGTTGAGAGTTCGTGATGCCGTCGGGGACAACCTCGTAATCAAGTGGGCCGAGACGTCGAACCACCTTGTACGGTCCGAAGTACCGTCGCAGAAGCTTTTCACTTAGTCCACGTCGGCGTATCGGCGTCCACACCCAAACACGTTCACCGGGCTGGTATTCCACGAAGCGTCGTCGAAGGTTGTAATGGTGGCTGTCGGTCGTCTGTTGATTCTTGATACGGAGACGTGCAAGTTGTCGGGCTTCTTCGGCGCGTTCAAGGTACTCCCTCACATCGAGGTTTTCTTCGTCGGTGACGTTGGGTAACATGGCATCGAGCGTCGTTGCCGGGCTCCTTCCGTAGACCAATTTGTATGGAGATATCTGCGTCGTCTCCTGCACCACCGTGTTGTATGCGAAGGTCACATACGGAAGAATGGCGTCCCACGTCCTGTGTTCGATATCGACGTACATTGACAGCATGTCGGCGATCGTCTTGTTAAGCCGCTCGGTGAGGCCGTTGGTCTGTGGGTGGTACGCTGTCGTCCGGCGGTGGTTTGTTTGGCTGTATGCCAAGATCGCTTGAGTTAAGTCGGCAGTAAATGCCGTTCCTCTGTCGGTGATAAGGACCTCCGGGGCGCCGTGACGTAGGACGATATTTTCGACGAAGAACTTAGCTACCTCGGATGCACTGCCTTTTGGCAGGGCTTTTGTCTCGGCGTAGCGGGTGAAGTAGTCGGTAGCTACCACGATCCACTTGTTTCCGAAAGCCGACGTCGGGAACGGCCCCAGTAGTTCCATACCAATCTGCTGGAATGGTCGGCAAGGTGGATCAATTGGCTGCAGAAGTCCCGCTGGCCTTGTCGGCGGTGTCTTGCGTCGCTGACAGTCCCGGCATGTCCTCACATAATGAGTGACGTCGGTGGTAAGACGAGGCCAGTAGTACCTTTCTTGTATCCTCGCGAGCGTGCGGGAAACACCGAGGTGCCCTGCCGTCGGATCGTCGTGCAGGGCCTGCAGGAGTTCTGGTCGCAGAGCTGAAGGCACCACAAGGAGGTACTTAGCTCGAAGCGGTGAAAAGTTTTTCTTTTGTAGAAGGCCGTTTCGTAGAAAGAACGACGCAAGTGCGCGCTTGAATACCTTCGGGACTTCGGCGGTCCTGCCTTCGAGGTATTCTATTAGGGCTTTAAGTTCCGGGTCGGCCCGCTGTCGTTCAGCGAAGTCGTCGGTAGTTATCGTTCCCAAGAAGTAGTCGTCATCCGAGTTGTCGGGTAGCGGTTGGTCGACAGGCGCACGAGAGAGACAGTCAGCGTCGGAGTGTTTTTTGCCGGACTTGTAAATGACAGTAATGTCATACTCTTGAAGTCTCAGGCTCCATCGTGCGAGGCGACCTGAAGGGTCCTTCAAGGTGGCTAGCCAACACAAGGCGTAGTGGTCGCTCACAACTTTGAAGGGCCTGCCGTAGAGGTAGGGGCGAAATTTCGACGTAGCCCAGATGATGGCGAGGCCCTCCTTTTCTGTTGTGGAATAATTTGCTTCTGCTTTGGATAGCGATCGGCTGGCGTAACTAATAACCCTTTCAAGTCCGTCAGCCCTCTGCACAAGAACGGCGCCAAGACCTACGCTGCTTGCGTCAGTATGTATTTCTGTCTCGGCGAATTCGTCGAAATGGGCAAGTAACGGAGGCGTCTGGAGGCGATGTTTAAGCTCCTGGAAAGCGTGTTCCTGCGGCGTTTCCCACTTAAACTCCACGTCGGCCTTGGTAAGGTTAGTGAGAGGATCGGCGATGCGGGCGAAGTTTTTCACGAACCACCTATAATAGGCACACAGGCCCAGAAATCGGCGCACGGCTTTCTTGTCAGTGGGCGGCGGGAAGTCGGCGATGGCGGCTGGTTTCCGTGGATCGGGACGAACTCCAGACTTGCTGATAACGTGCCCCAGAAACAAGAGCTCCTCATACGCAAATCTGCACTTTTCTGGCTTCAGTGTGAGTCCGGACGTCTTGATGGCTTGAAGTACAGCTTCAAGGCGCCGAAGATGCTCGTCGAAACTCGAGGAAAACACGACGACGTCGTCCAAGTACACAAGGCAAGTCTGCCACTTCAATCCTGCCAGTACTGTATCCATAACGCGTTGAAAAGTTGCAGGCGCTGAGCAAAGGCCGAAGGGCATCACCTTAAACTCGAAGAGGCCGTCCGGTGTTATAAACGCCGTCTTCTCTCGGTCTCTTTCGTCGACTTCGATTTGCCAATAGCCAATCTTGAGGTCCATTGACGAGAAGTACTTGGCGTTATGGAGCCGATCAAGTGCGTCGTATATTCGTGGGAGAGGATACACGTCCTTTCTTGTGATTTTGTTCAGGCGGCGATAGTCGACGCAGAAACGTAGACTGCTGCTGTAATTAGACTTTCCCCTTTACCAAGCACCTCCACCAGATGTCACGGGGTCGTGACGTGGCCAAAGACAGGAAACTTCGTGTTAGGATTTAACTGTTTATTTGGGCGAACCTGTGCCCGGTAAAGGGGAAAGTCTAATTACAGCAGCAGTCTTGCACAGATAGCAGTCTCGGACTGATAGCGGCGAACGCAGCGTCGGCCTTCGATCAACAACTAACAAGCGGCAAAGCGCGTCGGCATTTATACCCTTGCCGTCGAATGTTCTAGAGTTATCGCTGGCGGTGGCGTAGGTTCCAGAACAATCTGTACCGTTCGCACAGTGGGCGTGATCTTATCGAAATGATCTACTACAGTCCGGAACCTTCTCGAAACCTGCAGGCGCGGTTTGCGCCGAGAATCGTGTGGTGTTTCGGAACGATAACAAAAGCTTGTGAAATGGAACGTGGCAGTATGTATGTGCGTGTGTGTCAAACATGCCTTAATGTTCTAGTATATTCTTAAAACCTGCGATTTCACTTCCTGCGGCTACTTCATAGTGAAAAAATAACAATAGTTTTAAGTTATAATCGACCGCATGTAAGCACATTTTAACCCAAACGCTTCTTATCTCTCTCAACTTCTAACTTTTTTCAATTGCGAGTATATAAATGCCCCTTATCACCAGCTGAAATATCTCCTCTCACTTTCACCGGATCGATTGATTGATATGTGGGGTTTAACGTCCCAAAACCACCATATGATTATGAGAGACGCCGTAGTGGAGCGCTCCGGAAATTTCGACCATCTGGGGTTCTTAAACGTGCACCCAAATCTGAGCACACGGAGCTACAATATTTCCGCCTCCATCGTAAATGCAGCCGCCGCAGCCGAGATTCGATCTCACGACCTGCGGGTCAGCAGCCGGATACCTTAGCCACTAGACCACCGCGGCGGGGCTCACCTTCGCCGGAGGCATTCGCAGTAATTATCCAAAGTTCCCAGTCAGTGGGTGCGGGGCCTGATTCGTATGAACGTAGTTCTCGGATGCTAATCCGACACCACGGGAATCGCAGCAAAAGTGTTAGGCCGTGCGTGTGAACCGAGCACCTTCACGGAAGGCGTTGCCCAGCGTGTCCTGAACCATGCGGTTAATGGCGAACGGGAGTTTTCGCCATGAAACTTTCTTTTTCCTTCGCTTGCGGCAGCAACACTCCATAATGAGAATATTAAATGTTTATCCAGCTCTGAAGCATCGTTCGCGTGCATCTCAGAGCAGTGCATTATTTTTTTTTTCGTAGGAAAAACATTCCTTGTGTGCTCAAGGTCTCTCGCGCTCTAAAAAAAGAGCGAGTAAAAAGGGTGCCTTTTTGTCCCACAACAATAATCGTCATCTATATTGCTTTCCATCCTTGCGCTATCGCCCCGCGCCATGTACATTCCGGTCACGATCGACATGCCCATTATCAGGGTTATATTGCATTCTCGATAGGAAAGTGGCAAGCACCGAGTTTTCAAAAAAGGAAGCGCACGCAAGCCTGATGACGGTTATTGTTGTGGGACAAAAAGACACCTTTTTTACTCTATATTTTTTAGAGTGCGGGTGAACTTCATACGGAGTTATACCGCCTTAACACTAGGTATACTGAAGGGGTTTATCGAGAAACTAAAGATCAAATTTTTATAGCCGTTTAACTCGAGCAAGTTATATGAAAGAAATAGTTGCTTTACACTAAAACGGATGCACGAAAAATTTTTCTCTTTTGCAGATCACTGAAAAAAAAACGATATATGTAATTCACACACAATATTCAAACACCTGTTATGTGAGTGCTCCAATTAAATTATTTCAAACTTTAAAGGGGTTGCCAAAAATCGTCCATCACAAATACTCGTCATTGCGAAATTGTTATATGTACAGTAAAGATTCGTTAATTAAATTCGGTTAACTTGAAACCACTGATCATTCGAACGTGTCAGTTTCTACAGCAGTTAGTTCGAACTGGAAGCCCTTGATTGTCATCGCACCTCGCAGAATTCAGCTCATGTAAGTGAAAATAGATTTACTATAGATTTATTACAAATATTTATTTATTTATTTATTTATTTGTTTATTTATTTAGAAAAACATCACGATATTTGCGTCCCGAAGCCACGATATGATCAAGAGAGCCGCCGCAGTAAAGTACTTCGAAAATTTCGACCTTCTGGTGTTCTTTAACCTGCGCCGACATTGCACAGTACGCCAGCCTCTACAGCGTTCCTTCTCCGTCGAAACGCGACTATCGCGGCCGACATTGAATGGGCGACCTTTGGGTGAACAGCAGAGCACCTGGACAGCTGCAGAAGTTTCTAGTACAATGCACTTCGAAGCAGGTGGCAAGCCGCTGAAGGCCACTGCTGCGGCGCATTATAAGTGAGCCAAGCTACGTGCTCCAGTTCCTGCAAGGTACCTTAATCACCACTGCTAACAACCCTGCCACCAACCAGATTATTGTACGAGAGCGAGCACATGCACACGCAAACTTAGCAACTGTTGCAGAGCGTCTGGTTGGTTGCAGCATCAGAGGCTCACTGTTTGTTGTTTTGTGAACTGTTGCCCCTACGTGGTAATTCAATGTGGGCCATTCTACTTGGGTGTGGCTGCGCGTTGCCGTGGAGACAAGCGCAGTGCTGCAACTAGCAATCAGCGAAGTTGCCCTTTATAAGAAACTCCTTCCGGATTGTAAAATCTAGTTTAGGGTCATAACGAGGGGTTAGTGAAGCGTAAGCCTTGAACGTGATTAGTGATTTTCTGTGGCATCCGTGGCGTCTGCGGCAACACAAGTAATGAACGAAATACCGTTACGACGTCACCGATCTCCGGCACTTGTGACGTCACCGCACTACAATTGTCGATCGGTCAATGATGAGCCGATCATGGAGGCAATGCAACACCTGGTGAGGTGCAAAACGTTTGCACTGCCACCGATCCTGGAGGCCGTGCGAAGCCACGTTAGGCGCCGAAAACCTTTCTTAAGCGAATGCGTAAAAGATCTTGTAAGTTCAGTAATGTAATTGGCGGGGTGAGTTGGTGCTGTTTATCATAAAACCTTCAAGTTGTTTTTTCAGGGGGTGAAGGATAGGGCTGCTTTTGCACACACATACATATTTTGTGCCATCGTGCGAAACACCTGGTTCTATTTTATTTAAATATGAAAAAATAGGCTGCATTAGAGCC
This sequence comes from Rhipicephalus annulatus, assembly GCA_013436015.1. Classification (NCBI taxonomy): domain Eukaryota; kingdom Metazoa; phylum Arthropoda; class Arachnida; order Ixodida; family Ixodidae; genus Rhipicephalus; species Rhipicephalus annulatus. The sequence continues at coordinate 11,714 of WOVY01014069.1, read as the reverse complement.
GCTTATCCCGTTAACCTGGCAGTAATAATATTATCTGGGGTTTAACATCCCAAAACAACGATACAAATATGAGATACGCCGTATTGGAGGGTTCCAAAAATTGCGACCGCCTGGTGTTCGTTAACGGGCACCTAAATGTAAGTACACGGGCCTCAAACGTTTTCGCCTCCATCAAAAATGTTGCCGCCGCAGCTGGGATTCTATTCCGCGACCTTCATGTTAGCAGTCAAAACCTGGTAGTAGTACTACAAAAACACTCAAAAAGAGAGAAAACTATTACGGAAAGAAGAATAGAATAAGAGAAACTAACCAGAAGAAAGAATTAAAATACGATATCTGGCGTATAAAGAATTAGAGGCTAAGGGCAGACTACAATACGTAGTTGGTGATCTCATATATTGCCACGAGTCGAGTTCATATCGACTCGTGGCACTTAAGACAGAGTCGAGTGCACTTAAGACAAGACTATGAAGTGACTATGAAGCGCGCTCAATAATAACACTATTATGAAAGGAAGCAATTAAAATATTATGAATGGTTCACTAACTTTTATTAAAAATCTCGAAGAGCCCTAGTTGCACGTTTTTGATTGGTCCGGCACTTCAATGTAAAATCAAAGATATTTATATTTCGCGATAAACAAAGTGGACACTCCCGCTTTATGTATTAGAAAAATTGTGCCCACATAGATGCTGTGATTACCGTAAACTCGACCCTTTGTGCATTTTTGTCACACTACATTGCATCGAATATAACGTACTGGAGCAGTGATAGCAAAAATTGGGGCCTATCACACGAGTTTTTTCAGCAAGGTCGCATACAACAAAAACGCTTAATAATGGTATATTACGCAAAGTAGGCTGTGAGGCAAGCTATCTCAACACCACCTGTACCTTTCGACTGTACTCAGATAACTTCTTCAAACTGCTTGGAGCACTATTACAGCTAGGGACAGAGGTTACCTCGAAAAGCGAAACGCATAAATACTAATTTGCACGCAACCACATCACTGCTTGCATTGTCGCAACGCATTTTAAATATTTTTACGGTGTCCGTGGCGTATGAAACTCCGAACTACGACGCTATTAATACTACATCGATTCGCCGACGTGTCGTTTGTGTGCTCGTGTGACAACACCGGTGTTTCGCATCCCACCACTTATACTCCATTTCATAGATTAGGTGTTATGCTGCGAAGGTGAGCGAGACTTCGTCTTGGTGCCCTCGCACCACGAACTAGTGTTAACAATTTAACCAACCGTAATTGATTAATTTGCTTTTGAGGCTGAGTGAAAGATGAATATATATTGTGCCTTAGAAACAATGAAACACCTTTATGCAACTGTCAACACATTTTTGTGGACCAACTCCTCGTCTTCCTTGCACGCGTTAGTGTGTGTACATGCGCGTGTGTGCGCGTGTCATTGGCCAAATCATCTTGGTTTATTAATGACTTTAGATCACAGACCCTTCAGTTGAAGGAAGCTTTTGGTCCCGTGGCCAACAAGACGTTTACAGAAGTGCGCCATAAAAGATTTGAAAGCTTTCCTTGAAGACAGTGGCATTTTGGCCGATATTAGGGCAATTCAGAATTTTTCATACGTGACAGAGCATATTTATGGGACTATTGACTGTTGTGTTAAGTATGTGACTTAAGTTGACAATTATGTTACTGTTCTACTGTACGCAAAGGGTTTTGTTCAATTTGTCAACATCACCGTATATACTTGTATATGTGATTGTTGAATACGTTGTTTCGAACTATCATATTCTAACTGTTATGCTAAAATGTATATTCATGAGCTGTGGACTTTCTAAGCTTGGAGACTTAGACATTCCGTGAACTTTGTTATTAGACACTTTAAAGCGACAAGGAGTAGCCAGTGCCCTATTGATGCGTCAACATCTCACATCACGTCAATAAAAAAAAGGCGAACGCCATGGATGCCTTGTCAGACGCGTCAAGTGACCACCAACGGCATTGCAGTCGCAGACAGGAGTAAGGCAAAAAAATTATCGTCATGTCATAATGTCCACGTGGCATAGGATGATGCCCAAATCTGTGACGTCATTATGTCGTTAACGGGGCGTCACTATGCCGTGATGACGAAGTGATCGTTTGCTTTGAACGTGACTCCAAATGGGGACGATGCCGTCACTCAACATCGTCGCCTGTACGATGGTGGGCACATCTCAGAGCCATTGCTGAACCAGAAACGTATCGGGAAAAATGGGTAAGGAAGAATAAACACAATCGATTGAGAACAACAAAATTAATCTCTTCCAATGGTGTCAATTGGTGGCGTAAATTTGTTGCGTCAATCATGGGAGGGTCAGGTGGGGCCTGACCCCCCCCCCCCCATCTTTGCTCAGGCTGTGGAGGGTAGACACCATTTGCAAGTGTTCCCCGTTGAAATTTCTTTCTCGAACGTCATATACTTGAATGGCTTCACACACACTTAAGTATAGTGGGTGCAACTTTTTTCAATGCAGTTATATTTTGTAGATCGCACCGGTGTTCAATAACCCTCAGCTGTGTTGGAACATGGAAATGACCACTGCCGATTGATCGCTTTTGGAAAAGACTCAATAGAACACTGCAATTACGCGAGCAGGGGAACAAACGTGTTACAACACTCATAAAAACAAAATGGCCGTCATGGCAAGACTCTGACGGCGTCCTCTTGTAATTTTTTCTGAATTTACTTCATTGGTCTTCAGCTAATGTATAAGGAACCCTGTGCTTTTGGCTTCTCACTACCCTTTGGCGTCGTAGTTGTTTAACTGCTTCACTGCAAATCCAAGATTATACTCTGGAGACATTCCTCGTGCGCGCGCTTTCGAGGTAGCCCTGAAAATGATGGAAAGCAAGCTGTAGACAGTAATGCGCGTGAGAGCGCCCTCGCAGTAATATTTATTTATTTATTGCTTTATTTATTGCTTTATTTATTTATTTATTTATTTATTTATTTATTTATTTATTTATTTATTTATTTATTTATTTATTTATGAATTTGCCGAACGTTCTGGCATTAGCCACGGCTTCTATGCCTCATGACACAACGCATGAGTTGCGTATGGAGACGGCTCTCTGTACCGGAAAATATGCACGAATTTCCAGCTTGTCTATCGGCGTCGCTCGCCTTTCGTGCTTTATCCGGCGTTATCCCTTCCATTCAGGTAGGCTGTACTCTTTCCTCGAAGCTACGCGCAGAGCTGTGCATTCGCCTCATCGCTGCGAACTCGTTTCGGCGCTAAAAGCAGACCGGTTGAGCTTGCGCTTCGCTATCGCCATACTCCCAAACGGTGTGGGCAACAGCAGATTGCAAGGTGCAGCTGTGACTTAGCTTTTGTATAGGTAGGGTCAAAATACAGCGACAGCAGTGTTCGCGAGATTGCCGAATGTATACCCGGCTGCATACTTATCCGCGTCTCGCATGGTAGGAATGTGTGACGAACTGAAAGCCGAGAAGCGATAAAAAGAAGCCTGAATATTGCCGCAGGCTTGGCAGTCAGCATGGAAATTGAAGCTAAAGCTTCAAATTGCAAGTTCAGCAACCATATTGATGTGTGAGCTTACAGTTCTGCTTAGTAGCTATGAGCAACTGACCTTAGAGACAGACTAGGGTTGTATTCTCTTCAATTTTGCTTTTCCTCTTTCGCTCTTTTGTCGCTCTCTATCTTTTTTTATAATCTTTTATTCTCTTACCTTTTTCCCAGCACAGGTGTAGCTAGCCGGTCTGAGAACTGGCTAACCTCCCTGTCCTTCTTATTATTTATTTCCTCCTCTATCTTAGAAGATAACATGCTAAAGCTCTTCTCAGCTGGAGGAAGCGGGTTCGATTCCCTCCCATGCTGACCATGCACTTTGACATGTGCTACGTGTGAGTACCTTTAGGTGCATCAAAGAACCCCAGTGGGTCAAATTTATTCAGCAGGTCAACACTACGGCACGCCTGACACACTTTTGGCATATAACACTCCAGAATTGGGTCATCGGGAACTTACTGGCAAATAATGACCCGAAAATACGATCTTTTCCTTTTTCTCTGTGGTCCAATAAGCATTTTACACTAGCTGTATGCACGATTATTGAACAGCTCAGCAAAAGCATGTGTGGTTGTCATAAATTTTAATACGAGTCTCGTAGTCATACTGATTCAACTGACACGCGCGATAAACACGTTGGTCGTTGGCGCTACATCGAAAGAAACAAAGGCTGTAGCAATGCTTTGTATATAACCACTTCACGGGTTGTGCTGATATAAGCATTGGGCAATCATTTCTATTATGTGATCAGCTTTTCTTGCGAGATTGTAAGCTTATAATTGTAGGAAGACATTTCGGCAGCTCCTTCGCGTATGAGAACCGATTCCGTGTAGCATAGGTGCGCGCATTTAAGCTTGTAGAGACCAAAATCTTCGACTCATTACTGAATATGTAAGCATCATTTCGGTAAAACATATAAGGCTGTACATATTTCGCTTCAATTACTCATTACTGTTTAGAATAACGTTCACGCACCCAGCAGCAGGCGTTCACAGAAGCAGCACGCTTTCGCCGTATCTTGCTGTCTGTTTTGCATGGCTGACATGTGTTTAACTTCAGCAACATAAGCAAGTTCACTGGCATCTCCATAAAGCATAGCACCAGTTGCGCCTTCGGAGTGCATAGCTGGGCGCGTAACTAAACTCTGACGGAGTTCAAAAGACTCCAGCAGGTTAAGCCCCAGAAGCTCAGCTTGTCAAGAAGCCGTGAAGTGAAAAAAGGAGGGTTGTTCGATTGCTTTTTCTGGAGGATTGTTCACGACGAAAAAAAGTTGAAACATTCACTCCACAAATCAGTCTAGCAGTCGCCTCAGCATCCACTGAGGAATAAAACCACAAGCAAAGCGCGAACGGCGATTGTGGCTGTCCATCCATGCCTGAAACCCAACCTCAGGCTGAAAGAATCACGCCTGTTAGCTTGACGCAGGACTTCGGCGGTTCACCACTGAAAGCCGGACGTATAGAAGAAGGTATCGGCGATATCGCTCAGAAGAAAGCAAGGCTTCTTTGAGGTGGGAAAATAATTTAGATGCGAATGAGTTCTGCGAAAACAAGCGCTGTATTTCTTTTCGCGGGAAAAGTAGCGCGGAAAGGTTGAATGGACTTGAAAGAAGAGATCGAGAAGTTGGAAACGGTGGAATTGTTAACCTTTAAGGCGTCGTAATGAGTTTTTATTCCTCGCTCCTGCTGCGTAAAGTAAATCGGTTACGACGAGAATTCCATTTTCGTGGACCTTTCAGTCGCGCATGCGAATGGAAGAGCTGCACTTTCGCTACGGAGCAGAAACCTGGAGGCTCACAAAGAGCGTTCAGCTTAAATTGAGGCCGACGCAGCGAGCGATGGAAACGAAGATGATAGGTGTAACCTTAAGAGACAAGAAGAGAGCAGAGTAGGTCAGGGGAAAAACCGGCGTTAAGGATATCATAGTTGAAATCAAGAAAAAATGGGCATGGGCCGAGCACGTAGCACGTAGGCAGGATAAAAGCTGGTTATTAAAGGTTACTGAGTGGCTTCCCAGAGAAGGCAAATGCACGAATGGGAAACGAAAAGTTAGGTGGGCCGGTGAGAATAAAAATTTCGCAGGTATAACGTGGCAGCAAACACTACAAGACCAAGTTAATAGGTGAGTCATGGGAGAGGCTTTTGCCCTGCAGTTGGCGTAGTCAGGATGATGATGATGATTATTAAGATGAGAATGATTATGATGCGCCTTTCGAGATTAAGATTGAAGAAGCAAGAGACATGAGCAACGATAAGAGAGAATGATAGGAGAGAACTATTTCGCAGGCAATCGGTTCAAGCTTCCTCGGCGTGGCACTTGAAACCTGAGCGCCGTAACCACATACGCAGCCTCCAGAGCCCTTCGTGAGCCTCTATACAGGCGGCACTTTATCGCCTTTCAGTGCCATATTGGCAGTAAGAGTACGGGAACATTACGGGAAATTAACAAACTCTTGTTGGGTGTTTCGAAGGTGGCGCCATACCCTTACAAGCGCAGGCATGCTTCCTACAGTATAACCAATCGATCTGACAAGTAGCTGTCCTACGTCTACTTTCGTTTTTCTATGTCTCCTCATAATTGCTGAATTATAAAAATAATGTTTCAGGAGCCATTCGGCAACGAAAGAGGCTACCTCAGGAAACATGCTCCATTTTTTTTTTTGTCCACCTGTTTTTGGCTCATACATTTCTTTCTTTTTTGAAATCTGTGCTCAACTTTTTTGTTGATTTCTTGTTTGCTTCCAAACGACATTTCAAATGTGTGGTTCTGTAGACGTGTCACTGATCTGCAGTTTGTTATGTATTGGCCATTTAAGGCGAAACTTTTAGATGTCTCATCAAACGCGAAATTTGACCGTCGGTGTCTTGCGTCCCGCGGCGCTAGTGGCGAATCATGAAAAATATCATCATCACAAGGGGACGTCACTATATTACGTCGCGGTGATGCCACAGATCACCTAAATTTCGTGGAGTCATTATAATGTTCGTAATGGTGTCAGTGACGTAACGGCACATGATGACGTGATCACATCGCACTGTAGCTTGGACGTAGGTGGTGTGATCACAAAGGCAATGCGAAACCAGGTAAAGTGCCTCCGGTTTCGGAGGCAATGAGAGAGCGCATTAGTTGCAGAAAGCTTTCGAAGGGTGCCGGTTAAGGATAAATACACCGACGGAGAGGATATATAATATGGCTTTCGTCTTCAGTGTTTTTGACAAGTAACAATTCTGAACTTCATTATGTATTTTTATTGCAATGTTAGTTCCTCCGCAACACTAATGCGCCATACAGGGGCTGTTCGTATTGTAAATTAGTTAACAAATACTCAAGGAGGATCGCTAACAGTGTAAACACCACAGAGACTTCTTAAACTGACGGGAAAAAAGAACAACAAATCGCAATTCATCAAAAGTTCCTGTGCAGTTGCACAATATAACAATAACAAGCAAAGATTTACATTACAGACAAAGGTTGAATAAGAAAAGCGAGTAAAACTGGCTATTAATAGATTATTACATGTTATGTAGAAAAGTACAATCGAGATGCCTTCGTTAAGTAACGTGTTAGGGTGAACTTTCAACAAATTATGCAAGCATGCAAGTGCGAGGGTTCGAGGTAATCAACAAGAGTTCTAATACACGAAACATTTTGAGGTTTTGGAACCACATATAGACGGGTAGCTGATACCTTAGTTATGGATATTGCATGGTAACGTCAAGTGAGGTGTACCTGCGACCCTCCATTCAGTGAAAAAATTTGTTGTCAGAAAAGCATAGTAAAATACGCCGACTAAACTGACCTAACAAGAAGATTGAACCTAATCGGTTTCCTGCAATGCCTTGAGAGCCGTTTGGTATTTGTAGGATTTTGTGTGAGACCTTCGCGTGGCACATCGCTTATTCAGGAATGCAAAAAAAGGAGAATGAGCTGACTACTTGATATCTGCTGCAAACACTTCGCTGCTGGCTGACTCAGCTCATTTATAAACACAAAGCTGAGTTATCGGGATTCTAAGCTTCGATGCATCTGGCGCGCTTTTAGCGAAGCCACAAGGAGGGGTCCTTAATGCGAGTAATTCGAAGTTAGTTTGGTCTTCCTTTTTCTGCGACCTCTTGAAACAGGCTTAAGGTGCAGAGTCAATGTAGATACAGGCGCTCCAGGTAGGATGAGGGTGAACAAAAGGCTTTTTTTTGTCAGACTCGCATGGAGAGATTAAGTATTTGTCACCACGAGGATGTCAATGGAGTCGATGTTTCGACAAGCAGTGTATTCATCAAGGCTGCTACGGTTGCAACCTTGTTGATATTGAGTGCTGCAGAAGATTGTTTAACACGAAAGTATCAAACAGGGACTCACTACGGCTCCACTGACATATTTTCGTCGTAGATATGACATCGTAAAATATACACACGTCGCAAAAAGCGACAAGAACAAGTTCCGTCACTGAGCCTGGAACCTAAGACCTCTCGCTCCGCAGCACGCGACGCAAAACTAAACCACAAGGCCACAGAGTGTACGGTGTCACACATACTAACTGCCAGCTATTTGTATTTACCAGATACCGTTAGCAGTCCTCAGGGCTCAGTAACTTGAGCGCGTTTTTGCCATCAGTAGCGAGATGGCGCGAAGGGCGTGCTTTGGGAACTTTCTAAAGGTCGTCGCCACTCGGGGCGTGCTCATTCATGGGCGCGCACTTGTCTTGTTATTGTATCATTTTGTACGTCTGCTGGTATCCACAGCAGTTTCACTTTGAAGTTACGATGGTTAAAAAGGGCACGAAGGTCGCCTCGCTCGCTGCAGCGACCGCGTTTACGAAAGGAGTGCACTGCTCACGCACGAAATAAGAACTGAGATCGTTCTTCGCGCTCACCCAGTATTTATACCTGAGCGCACTTTCGGTGCGTTTTTCTTTGTATATTGCGGCGCACTTTGCGGGTCGAGCTGTGGCAGTTAGCACACGCTCGTCCTGTGTATGCTCATTTCGTGTGCACTTTCTGCTTGAGGTGCGTGCTACAAGTTTAGGGCTGCTTGTCGTTCTTTGCGATACGTTGGAATTTGATGCTGTAGCATTCATTCCTTCGCCCTTGTGGCGAAACAATGCAATATAACCGCTGAATTGCCTCTGTGAAGACTACACACCGCGGCCTCACACAGTTCTTTCACAAGCGGTCGTGAAGTTTGGTGGTCTTGAAAAAGTACAAGAGGGCTTTCGTGGCTTTGCGCGTATGGGAAGCCGTCGGCCAAGGTCCCAGGATCTTCTCTTCTGTAAGCGGCCGTGAATCCAGCTGACTGAGCTTGGCTTCCATAATACGTCGTTCGGTCTGACTATTTATGCTTCTCTTTCTTACTCTTCTTCTTTTCTGTCTCTTTCCGTTCTATTATTCTCCTTTTCCCCCACCCCAAGTGTAGGGTAGCCAACCGAGCCAAGCTTGGTTAACCTCCCTGCCTTTCCTCTCTATTTATCTCTCTCTCTCTCTCTCTCTCTCTCTCTGTGAAGACACGTTTCACTTTCGTGTTACACTGATTCTTAGACAGAAGGACCGGCCTTTTTTTTTTTACTCTCTGCTGCTCTGCAAGTAAATAAAGCTCATATCGTAGAAGCGTGGGAAAGTCTCCACCACGTTCGACTCCAGCGCAAAGGCTTTATATTCAGCAAAAGCGACAAGCACTGCTTGCTTTGCAAACAACGTATTCTACAGACCTTGTTGGATCATATGCAGTGTATCTAAGATCGCTAACCTGTACTGAAGGTAATAGTTGGCGCGGGCTGGTGCCACATACGATATTATTGCGATAGCAATTATGTGGACGCTCTCAGCTGGATTTTGCCGCCGCCAACAGCGTAGACGTTGACGTCCGCCGTCATTCGCCGTATATGTATACGTAGCTATACATATGCACGAAAAAAAATAATCCAGAAAAACACTCCTGCGCACTGAATCGACCATCCGACCTTTCGTTCTTGAGCGCGCGGCGTTAGCCACATAGCCGCGAAGGAGCCCCTCCTTCTACGTTGAAACGACAAGCTATATATATCGACTACTTAGCGTTGGTGGCGCCTCTCTTGGGAAAAATAGCGTGTTTTCAGCATTACGAGCGAGATGGCATGATGAACGCGCTCGGCGTAAAGCTCGGCGCCCAGCTCGTCGTGATGCGCCGATGCGTGCTCATCTCCCACACATGCTTTGCTCGACGGAGAGAAGGGACCTTATCCCCGCACTTATCCTGTGGTGGAAGAAAATCGCGTGCCTTCGGCTTTCACCGAAACAATTGCGTTAAACTGACAGGTGCACAAAGATCACTTCACTCGCGCTTTTCATACACAGCGAAGTATAACAACTGGGACACTTTTTTAGTTTCCACTCATATCTGTACCTGTGATTACGTTTACTGCGTCGTTTTCGTTTGAACAGCGCGGTAAGTGTCAAGCTGTAAACGTTGTTAGCTCTCGCCCTGTGTGTCTTGTTTTCATGCGTCGTTCGTGCATGAGCAGCGTGCTGCACGTTTCGATGTGCTTGCCGTTCTTAGCGTTGCATTCCAAGTTGTTGCTATCGCATTCATTACGTCACCCTTGCGGCGAAACTGACTTTTTTCACAAGTTCCTGCAGCTCAGGAGTTGAAGCAAGCAGTAAGGTAATGGCAACGAAACACCCGTATGCTGCATCTGTTATATTATTGCCATCAATATTCCTTAGTTGCACTGTTAGTGAAAAGCTCCATACTGTTTACAATCTGGGTTTCCTTCAAGTGCAACCAAAGCGAAATATACGGTAGTTTCCTTTACTTATTGACTAGACTGCAGCGTGGCCGTAGTGAAGATAATCGAACCTACAACTGCATGTTCAGTAGCAAGAGATCAAGAGAGCCTTCGGCTATGAGTCCAACCAGTCGTGATGTTTCTGTATGTTTCACAGTTTGCAAATAAAGAATTGAAAATTGAAAAAAATGAAATCGCATACAAGCTATCGTGGAGGTAGCGCATATAGCGGGCGTCGAGTTCAATTACGAACAGCTTAAGCTGCTACGATTGTTAGACTGTGAGGCGGGGAGCCAATCTGAAATATTTGGAGTCACAGTATATTAAGAATAACGCGGATCGCACAACGCTACACCCTGAAGCAGGATGAGCGAAATGGTAAAGACGGGGCGCTCACTTTAACCACCATTCATTTTCGAGATCTAATAGATATAATTTCTGTAAATGCGAAAAAAGAACAAAAACGTTTCAAGAAGCGCACACCCCCGGATCAATGCACACAATGTCATGACCAGGAAGCTTGCAGCGTGATTATAAAGCGGCCAGGTATGCCCAAAGAAAACACTGAACGCGCGTAAACATAGATGTTTGTTTCGTCTCAGGGCAATAAGAAAGACGCAGCGATCGAGGAGTAAGATGGTAAGAAAAACGGGATCGCTAAAAAAATAAGAGAAAGAAGAGAAACTGAGGTCCGTGTGGGACCATGTGTCACGTGCGCTCCCGAAGCCGATGGCAGTGTCGTATCGGCCGAGTCACAATGAAAGCGCTTTTCAGACTCTCTCGAAGACAGCAATGTTGGAGCACAATGGAAAGCGCTTTTCTATCCCGAACTCTATCGCGACTCCAATCCTGCGTACGGCCGCCAAGACTGCCCACCGAGCGATTCACGTGAGACGGTGGATGACAAAGGCACAAGTGACCAAAAATAACTGCCTATGGCAACTTCTCGAATTGCCCGATCAATAGCGAAGCCTCATACTATTGTTGCCTCCGAGATGGAAGTTCTCTTTTCCTTCACCATTCGTACATTTCGCCATGCTAAAGCTGCAGTGATACAGGAGGTGCATCCCACTTCGGTAATCCTAAAACGCTGTTCAGGTACATTTTCGTGGCCTGAACGTTTCTATAGCGAAATATGCTTAACAGGGCACTGAATGGTCACTTCTCTGCGCTTATGTCACCTGCCAGCGAGAATAAATCAGGACCACCTATCCCACAGTGAGGTCTGAATAAGAAACATGGGATCGGGCAAAATAGTGATAATCTGTGGTCTGGTTATTTCATGCCAGCTCCAGCAATCAAGGCGACCAGGAATGCGTTGAAGAACGGCAGCTCCTGACACGTTGTATCCTTGCGCAAGGATACTATGCGCAAGGATGCGTTAAACTCCAACAATGGTGACCCTGCT
>WOVY01014067.1:110000-136587 GCA_013436015.1 Rhipicephalus annulatus | reverse complement strand
CCCTTTGCAGCGCCAGTGCGACCTCTCGAGCTGCCGGACGGCCCTTCGCTGGTCTTCTGGGTCCGTAGACCCCACACGCTGTTCTACTTGCGGCGGTAACACCGGACCGTCCGCGCTGTCTGCGTCACATCCCCAGAGTATGTGAGCCAGGGTGGCTCTCGCGCTCGCGCACACACTGCACATTTCACTCACGTAGAGTTCGGGGCACACGTGTCGCGCTAGTGATGGGGTCAGCACAGTCTCGGTTTGGAGCTGGCGCAACCTCACCGCCTCCCACCGGGTAAGATCCTTGTGCGGAGGCGGGAAGCCACGTCGTTGCTCCCTGTACCACGCGAGGATGTCGCCGTAATCGAGCAGCTGCTCCTCGCCTTCTTCTTCGGTCGCCGTCGCGTCTTCGGAGGCGGGCGCGGCCGCGGTCCGGCACGTGGCGAGACCACGGGCCGCGGCATCCGCCTCCTCGTTGCGGTTCGGAGATCCTGGTATCAGGTCCCTACCCATGTGAGCCGGGAACCATTTTAGCGTCAGCCTCGACTTGGACTCGTCGCTTGCCAACGCCCTAGCAGCCGCCCCGCACACGGCTCCGCGCGAGAAGCTACGGATGGCCGTCTTGCTGTCACTGAGTATTGTCCGCACGCCCGGGGGAGCGCGCCGCCAAGGCTATCGCCATCTCCTCGGCCTGGCTCGCGCTCCGCGTACGCACGCTGCATGACGTGACGATCTTGCCCGTCGTTGCGGCGACCGCCGCCGCCACGTAGGCGTCCTTGTTCTTGACTTTGGCCACGTCCACGTAGACGGCGCCCTCGTCGTTCTGACTTATTCACGAGGGAAGTAACCTATCGAGGCTGGTACTGATGGTGATGATGATGATGATGATGATCCTTGACACTCTGGCGCACACCCACAAAGGGGGATCGGCCAAGAACCGGGCGGCAGGATCTTCACTAAAAGGCTAATGGTTTTTCAAAGAAAACGTAATTTTGGGCTGAAAAAAAATATAGAAAGAAAAGCCGAAAATTGAAAAAGGAGTATATCTGAGCAGGGAACGATGCAGGGCCATCAGATGCGATTTGAGACAGAGGTAATGGTGGGTCTAAAATGATGTGTGTATATATATATATATATATATATATATATATATATATATATATATATATATATTATATATATATATATATATATATATATATATATATATATAGGCAGATTAACATGGCAATCGCTTTGTTTCAATTATGTATTCAAATATCGCAGAGCAGACGTCCCTGTGGCTATAACCGAATTTAATGCTGCCAAACGACAAAATTACTGCCACATTTAATTCTAATCCCAATTTTTCAAGTGGAGCTTTCAGGTATCTTTTCCGCTGATGAGAATACCGGCGACAGAACAAAAGAAGTGATCTATCGTTTCCATTGTTTCGCAAGTCTGGACATAAAGGTGACGCCTTTAGACCAACTTTATGCAAATAATAATTCAGTTGAGGAATTCTGCAACGCAATCTTGTAAAGTAACTTCCAAGTGCCGTGTTGCACACCACTGTCTATTCCAGCGGCATCTTAGATGTGCGAAATCTCGATATTTATCCAATGAGTAGCAGTCGTATTCACGCAAACAGAGGTTTCTAAACCTTATTGCTGTCGCGTAAGCCGTATCAGGCAAAACCGGGATAATGGGACCGCTAAGAGATACTGTGGCTAGTGCATCCGCCATCTCATTGAGATATATGCCACGATGACCTGGTACCCATAAGAGCTGCAGTTTTTTCACGTTTGTCGGTATGAGTTGTCGAAACATGTGCATAAGTGTTAAGTTGGCTCCTGAAGACAGAGCAGCACATACTGAAAAAGAATCTGTAATTACGACTGCTTCCGATTCGCCCAAAGGAAGTTTCCGTAGTGCCAGTACAATAGCAAATAATTCTGCCATGAATATTGGTGTGTAATCTGGGAGTCTAACCGAAAAGGACCAGTCAAGGGAACGTGAGAAGATACCTGCCCCAGCCTTTTCATTTGATACGGATGCATCGGTTGCAATTATGTTGTTCAAGTTCACATGCGCCAAGTAATCCTGCAGCCGATCATTTAAATATTGAAATGGCATTTGCTTTGCGTTAGAGGGATAAATATTCTCAAATTCTATCTTAAGACCTAAGTTAACGTCTCTTGTTGTGAAAATATGTTTGATTTTGACGTTCAGTGGTTCTAGCAGCGCTTGAACGAACAAGATCTGTGGGCAGTGGAATCGTGACCACCAAGTTTCAAAAAATAAACTTGGTTCTTAATAAAAGCATAAAATGATGCTCTCTGGGGCACAGTGTATAGTTTTAAAAATGTTTGAATAGTAAGCATTTTGAATCTATTCAACAATTACTGATGGCTCGGTGTGACGGTGAGTGTCATACAATAATCTTCATCCTCTTCACCTTCGTGTCTGAACGCGTTTTCTTCTTCGTGGTGAATTACGATTTTCTAGCCTAACTTTCTGTCGTTCTATATACGAATCAACGTCTACGGATTTGCGTCTACTTAATTTCATGTAATTTCTTCATGTATTGTCGTCAGTCGCGCCTCCACTGTGCTGCGGAACAGAGGTCTGGGCCACTGCGCGGCTCTTTCCAAGCAAGACAAAGAAGAGGCCGTGCAGGTGTCTCATTTTTCCCTGTAAGCCTAAATTTCAATCACACCGGGTCCTAAATGGCTGCTTGCAAGATTACCTTGCACACGTGGAAACAAATAATGTAATTGCCACTGATGCTTCAGTAATAGATAAGAAGGCCGGAGTAGGTATTTACTCTACTTCACTTGACTGGTCGTTTTCAGTAAGACTGCCAGACTTTACACCTATTTTTGAAGCTGAACTTTTGGCAATCGTTCTAGCACTTCAAAAACTACCTTTGGACGCCAACACTGCAATAATAATTACAGACTCCCTGTTCGTATGTAAGTCACTGACAGCTTCATCTCAATCAGATGCCTTAAGGACATTCCTTACGCTCATTCCTCCACAGCTTAAGCTCTTAAAATTATTATGGGTTCCTGGACATTGCGGGTTAGAGTTAAATGAAATGGCGGACTCATTAGCTCGAATGGCATTAAATGGCCCAATACTTTCTGTGCTTCCGGTGCGGCCCAGTATAACGGCTATAAGATATCGAAAATTTGCACTCAGTGCTGATGCCATAAAATCAGTAACACCAAGCACTGAATTTAGACATTTGAAATATCGATGGAAATCCGGCTGGTGTCATACTAGACAACTGTAAGTCATGTTAACGAGACTGCGATGTCGTGTGCCCCCTTTGAATCTGTATTCACACAGGGCTGGTCTGGGAATATCTCCCCTATGCAGCTTTTGTACAGATCTGGAATCAATAGACCATTATTTTTTGTCATGTCGCCGTTACAGTCTATTGAGAAAACGTCTCCTTGCCATCCCATTTGCTAACCTTGGGCTTCCCTTCACCATTGAGAATATATCTCCTTTGGTGATTTGGTTCTGGGCTAGAGCCACAGCAATGCCTTTAGTGCCGTCTGCAGTTATCTTCGTGAAACAAAACGAATGCGCCTCTAAATTCCAACTTGCATATTTGTTAATATACTATTATGAGCAAATTCTAAACATCAGTCTTAAACGTGTTTCGAAATTACTGCAATTTTAATTCGAGACATATATAATTCTGTCTGGTCGAAATGGCAAAAAAAAATATTGCACTCTTTCTGCATTTACACGTACTTTATCCTCCTCCTGTTAGGGTCAGGTATCATTCGAAAGGCTTCAAATTTCATATCCTCAAATCTTGGCCAATCCCCATGAGTGGGCAAGAGCCATAGTGGAGGCATCGTCGTCGTCGTCGTCGTCTCGCGACGCGCGCTCTCGTGCTCACGCTCAGAGAAGGAGGAGCCAGCTGTCCCGTCGTGTGGTACTCTGAGCGACTCGTCGGCATTCGACACAGTGGAAAGTGGCCAGACGGCACCCGGTTCGCATATGCCACTTCGGGCAAACGGTGACCTCGCCTGCTCGAGCCTTGGCATTCCCCTGTGGCCATTGGTTGCTCTGGTCAGTCTTGTGACGAGCGCCGCATGCCAGCAGGAGCGTCACTCCAGAGGCCGACCGCGCAAGTTCATCAGCTATTATGGCCACCGGGAGGTAAGAAGGCGTCAACTCGAATGCGCCCTAATTAGTTCTGTGGGCCTAATTGTCGCCGATTTGATTAACGGCGCGTCTATTCGGTCTACCTCAAAATACAGGCGTGGGCATGAATCCCCACTATGGTTTCTCGCATTGATACCTTTATATGCTTCAACAAGGGGAAAAATCCAGTAATTGTTCTACTTATCTTCGCGTGTGCTCTTCCGTCGCGTTGCGTAGCTTGAGAACGCTGGTTCGATTAAAGGTCATGGTAGACCACGACCGAATTACGATGGCGATGCCATGACCGCCGTCAGCGGGGTGCAAAATGGACACTTCCTCGGGTCCCACCGCACCCAGCTGGGCTGGAAGACAGGTTTGCGCCCTCTTCAAGACCCTGCCGACGCGCATGCACGAGTCATCAAAATATCACCACTAATCGCATGTTAAAGGGACTCTACTGTGAAAGAATAAATTAGATTAGACTGATAAATCATGTCCTGAATACTTTAGTGTCGTTCATTTCATCACCGTAGGTTTTGTAGTAAATGAGAAAGTAAGTCGGAAGTCTTACTTTTAAGCTTCCCGCTGTAATCTTCGATGGTGGCGTCATGGATTTTAAAGTATTTTTGTCTTTTTTTGCGGGGAAGGGCGCTAGGGGATTTCCTGAAACTTTGTGTGTTGAGCCGCAGGCTCCCTCTGAAGACAATGTGCTTGTTTTTATCGATTAGATACTACGCATGTCCTAGAAGACTCCATCAAAATCTGTGAAGACATGACGTCTGGTTTATAGAGTTCTAAGTGGTGTCACCACCCGAATTTTTATTTTGCGTCGTTTCTGGCTTACCGAACGTCTTCTCGAAGTTTTTAGTATCGTTAAAGAGCAATTTACTAACACGAGAAATATCGTTTTTCTTGGAGGTTAATAGTGCCACCAAAGCATGTCTCATATATAAACATAACACGCGGTTTTATAACGCAAGATCATGGCAGTAACTTTTATATTGCGCTTTTATAGTGAAGCGTTGTGAGCTATGATGCTTGCTAGAGTCCCAGTAGGTTGCAGCAAGCAGATATGTTCACTGGATCACTTAAGATCACGTCGTGCAGGTACAAGAGGGAGAAAATGTCATCATCTACTGCTTTACCGATCCGAAAGCCGAGGTCTCGTGGACAAAGGACGGTTCGCCGTTGCGCCACTGGTCCGCCTGGCACGGTTACTCCGTGTCAGATTACAACGTCCAGGACTTCAAGATATCCAGGCTGGAAGTGCAGGCTGCCGACGCGGACTTCTCGGGCGGCTACAGCTGCTCGAGAGAGTCTCCCGCCAAACACTTCCTTCAGGTCACGGCGATGCAGGACTCGAGTGCAGCGCAAACAGACTGTCACGTCCTTGTGAGTCACCATCACTAAGACAGACCGGACGAATTTGCATATAGTTATCGAAGAATTAGGTTGTATCTGGTTTGGAATAAACGTATTTGCTGTATAGCACACTGTGCAATAGCATTAGCGACTGGCTTTCGAACGAGCTTCACTGTCGCACGTTTAGCAACATGCAAGCGACGTCCTCTTCTCTGCTGACTGGTGTTTCGTCAATCAGGCAATGGCCGCGTGCCGAGGCGTCTGCATAAGTTGTGACGTTCAAGCTGAGCCTACTTGGTTCGTTTTCTGGTCAATAATCGTTTCGAACTTACGTGAGGTAATTCAACCCATCTCCCAACCTTGTTCTACAGCGCGCACACTTTCCATATACAAACTTTTTATTCAAACATTGACTGAATTGAACTGTGAATGGAATGATCAAATAATTTTGGCTGCACTGATACTTTCAGGCTTCTCTGAACTTAAATATTTGTGCATTTACTAGCCATTGTTTGCAAGCTTTACTTTTGCACTGCCGCAAGTGTGCACAAGTTCTCAACCCTGAAAAACGTTGATCCGCATCAAGGTGCCAGGCGTGGCGCGCCTGTATTTTTGAGCCGCGAATGCGTAAAACTTAAGCGAACCCATGGCTAGCCGGCTGGAGATGTTGCGCGTAGTACGCCTACCTATTCTTCGTGCCAGTTTCTAGTGCTAATACTGAAATAACGTTCTCTTGAGCGAACTGTAGAAAAACAGATACGTTACAAAATGAAGCTGTACTGTCCATATTCAGATTTAACTACTTGAGCGTGGATTGAGCTAATAATGATTCTACAGCAATAAAATTCGGGGTAGGGCAGCAATAAAAAAAAAAACGATTCAACATTCATCGTTGCTATTGAGGTTTCGGTGGAGCTGAAGTTACTCTGCTAAGAACTCTTTATTTGATAATAACCATGTGCAAGCGCACCGAACGTATAATTCAACATTTATTTATTTACTACATGTTGTTTGTCTGAGTAGCAGTCAAGAAAAAAATGTATTAGTTCAGTTGTTCTTATTATTAAAAGTGACATTTATTACTCGGTCATCAAAAATTTATGTATGATATCGCTTCGGTTCATTCTGGCTGCAAGCTTTAAGCTACAATTATGGCATGGCTCCTTCTGACTACTTTTTGCATTAAACCTATCCTTTTAAATAAACTGTGCAGCAGCATCGTTCACACAATTGAACTTTGCGTTTGAAGCCCTAAAAAAAGCATTGAAGAATGTGAAAGACACTAACTGAAGAGAACCTTGTACAGATTATGGATATCTGCTCAGGTTCCGAACGAATCCCTCCGACTGCGCTGCGGTATCGCGGCTCCGGAAGGAGAGAATCTCACTTGGTTCAAGGACGGCGTGGAACTATTCCCCGACAACGACCGGTTCCTGGCCGTCGGCAGGACGCTGGAGATCCTCAGGACGAACGAGGACGACGCCGGCGCCTACGGCTGCTCCCGCGGGCGTTCGGCGATGAACGACTTGGCCGGCATTGCTCACGTCCTACAGCTGGTTACTCCCGTGCGCTTGGAGCCCCTGGAAGGCACCGTGTCCGCCCCCGTAGGGGCGCGCGTCAACCTCGAGTGCCGGGCGTACGCCCGGCCCGACCCGCACGTCACGTGGCTGTTCGGCGACCGCAGCCGCGTGTCGAGCCCGCTGCTGAGCGTCGAGAACGTCTCGATCTCGCACTCTGGCACGTACAGGTGCTCGGCGTCGCACGAGCGATGCGCGCGTCTAGTGGCCGAGAGCGACGTGACGGTGAACGTGTTCGAATCGACGATCCGCACCAACGAGGGCTTTCCGGGATCCGGCATTACGCTGACGCCGGGCGCCGATTCTCTGCGGCTGTTGTGCGACTATCCGGCCGACCGCAGCGCCAAGATCGTCTGGCTGAAGGAGAACGCGACCGTGCCTTCGGGCGGCAAGTACACTTACGACAAGAAGGATCAGTCGCTGGTGATCAGGAAGCCGGAACGCGGTGATGTCGGCAACTATAGCTGCGTTGCGCTCGGTCGCATCGTTAACGAGACGGCAATGATCGTAGTAGGACTGAAGGTCGAGATTCGCACGAGCCAGTCGAAGCACTTTAAGCAGGGCCACGACGGCTTTCTCTCGTGCAAGGTGGACGGCTACCCGACTCCGACCATCCGCTGGTACAGGAACGGGCACCTGCTCAACGCCTTCAAAAGCTCCAAGTTCAAGTACGGTGGCAAGCGTGCCGATGACTACGGCACTCTCGTCATTCGTCGGCTGGGCAAGCACGATGAGGCCACGTTCGCGTGTCTCGTGGACAACGGCCACAGTCAGGACCGCGCCTTCTTTCCGGTCGTCGTGAGCGTTCCGTCTTCTCCCCTTGTACCCTTTTTCGTGATATGTGCCGAAGTTGCGCTTTTGACCGTTATTGCCTTCCTGTTCGAGAACCATGTACGGAACGCCTGGATGGCCTCGCGTTGGACGACTGCGCCAAAAGGCGAGCGCACGCAGGACAGGGACGCTGGCCGGAAGCGGAAGAGCTGCACCGAATCCGACATACTGAGGTTCATCAGTTGCCTGGAGTCTTCGGGTGATTTAGATGTGTACGATCTCCGCGAACCCGATCCCGACGAAATGCCTTTGACAAAACGAGCGGATGTTGCCGTGAACGCTGTACCTGTGAAGTCTGCCTTTCTCACCCGTGATAAGGTAATGGATGTCTCGGCAGAACCGCACGTGGCGTTTCGGCCTTCGAAAAATACTGTCAAAGTCATAGTTGAACCCCTGGAAAAATCGGCGCCGGAAGGTGTGGCAGCAGTAGAGGTTTTTCCTGAAGAGGATAACATTTCTCCAAGAAAGAAGTCCCGGAAAAAGAAGTCTCAGCGCTCTTACAGAAAGTCCCACTTGTCAAGGGATGACTCTATCGCGGCGAGTGTGCAAGAATTCAGTTCACCGCAGGCTACCGAATTAGAGAAGCCCATCTCGACGACTGCTGGAAAGGAGCGAGTGCCGAAGCTTTATACTGTTGTGGAGGAGACTTTGCCAATGCCTATGGCCGTACAGGATAGCGAGCCACTGTCGCAAGTGTCTACGGGCGTTAAGTTATTGCCTGCTACAGAGCAGAATGAAAAAGCACTGTCGAAAGCCTCTAAAGTAGATAAGGCGTGCATAAAGCAGCAAACAGAAGGTGGGCTGAAAGTCTCTGAAGTAAAAAAGATCTCGCATGCAACAGCGCAGAAAGAGAAGCAAATGTCGCAGTTGTCCAATGTGGATGATGACATCTTGCATACTGCTGCACAAGGAAAAAAGCTATTTCTACAGACTGCTGATGTCGAGGCACAGAATAAAGCGATACCACGTTTTGCAGCAATACCCACTGTTGAGGTGCCGACCGGTACGAACGCAAGGGCGAAATTGGCAAAAGATGCCGAATCGCCCGCAGTATCCTCACTTTCGCGAACGAAAGCGAAGGCGAAGCAAGTTACGAAAGAACCGATCACCGCGCTGCCGGCTGGAAGGTTGTCATGCACCGAGATTGTACCGTTAGTGCAGGAAACCGAAAAACTGACACCTGTACGAAAGGGGTCCCTGACCAGTCAAGGAATAGGCGTAAAGAAAAGGATGACTGCGAGAGAGCTTGCTGCTGACAATGCCTCGAGGTCCTCGCTTGATGATTTCATGTATCGTAAAGATTCGTTGTCAAGTCGGATAGTGCCTAGCGAGATTTTCAAGGATAATACAGATCGCGGGCCCGCCGTGCGCCAAGCCGTGGCTAATGGGACGAAACATTTTCTGTACGAAGAGGAGCCATGCGGTTGGAAGTTGTCCGAGAGACGAGTTGTAGAATACACAGAGCCAGGATCAGTTGTTCTGGTGAACGAAGGTGCCGTTTCTGGCATACCAACAGCAGAGGGTGACACAGTAACAAGACGTATTAGCTTCACACGCGGCACGAAGCAAGAAGACAGCTCTGGAATGCATTTAGGGCGGAAAGGCAAGAAACGTAAAGGCTGGCTTAAGAAGCAAAACGAAGGTGAACCCTTGTCTAGGTCTCCTGATGAAAGATCCTTACCTTTTGGTGTTCATACTAGTGCGAAAATAACCGAAATGATGACTTCAATTCATTTGTCAAATCAGCGCGACGAGGCCGGAAAAGCCGGGCTTGTAGAATACTACGAGGACACAAAGGTGGAAGGACGGTTGAAAGATAGGAAGAAGCCACCGGAAGGTCCAGAGAGTGGCTGCTTGACGTTGCTCGACGAAACTGGTGGGTATCCCTCGATGGCCCCGGGAGGGCCAGTTCTTCCGAACAAAGAAGCTTCATTACAACGCCGAGATACAAAAGCAGCACAAGCTCTTCCGGTTAAAAAACCGATTCCGAGTCGTCCAGAAGAAAAGCCAGTTTCATGCCTACCTGAATCGGAGCTTATTCTCCGTAGCTCTCATCAGGCCAAGCCCGTTGCTAAAAAGCAGGAACACGAGTCATTCACTATTGCGTCTTACAAGCATGGCACTGAAAGCCCGTCAACTCCACCGTCACCAGAAGAGGTCACTGTGCGGGGTCGAACGCAGAGCTGCATTAAGGGATCTGTTACCACAGAACGGCCTTCTCCATCCAGGCGCAAGAGCGATCATCTGTCAGAACACTCTTCAGAAACAGAGTCAACAAAAGAGTCAGCTGAATTCGCTGCTCTAATCAGGACCTCCGAGGAGCCGGACAAAAATAGCTCTGTTCCTCCGACAGCTCAAGCGAAGAGACTAGTGCCAAAAATTGACAAGGTGCCAGTGAAGGCATTAGCTTCGTTTTCGACACCGGATAAGGGTAAGCCTACTCTCGATCTTGACGAGCCACCGAGATGTACCGAGATTGAGGAGGCCGTCCGTGAGGAGCAGCAGCAGAAAAAAGCACCGCCAGAAAGTACACTGTCACGAACGCTGCGTGAGGTGTTTTCACGAAGAGCTAGTCGGAAAAAAGACGAGCCCACAAACTTTGAGGCTGTGTTACCAAAAAGTGCAGTAGCAGAGCGGATGGTGCCGAAGAAAGAACAGCGAGATAAAGTGGCGCCAGGCAATATTTCTACAGTGGACTCGCCGAAAGGTTCTTCGCGAAGAACAAGTGGACAGAAAGTTGAGCCGACACAAAAGATTCCAGGAAAACTTGTTCCGATAGTTGAATCATCTGAGTGCGCATTGACGGAAAGCCCACCAACAGGGACATTAAATGTACTGCCCCCACCAGCACCAACTATTTCATTAAGAAGCAGTGAGCGGATGGTTGAACCGATAAAGAAGACATTGCCAGCTGCTATGCCTGAGGGAACGATGGCAGAAAAGTTGCCGACAAAAACAATCTTACCGATACCGGCACGGAAAAGTAGCGACCAGAAATGTTACAAAGAGGTGATCAGAGCTCCTGACAAAATAGGGCCCCTGGTTGCATTGCCCGCGCGAATAGTAGGTGGTAGTACAAGTACAGAGATGGCCTCCTCCGATGGCAACGTACCGCATGTCACAGAGTCGGAAGAGTCCCGATCGCGGAGGACTAGCGATACAGTGAAATCTACGATGCCAGAGAAACTACACAGCTTGGTTAAAGTGCAAGACAGGACAGTGTCCGAGGTACCATTCTCGGAAAGTCCCGTGTCTAGTGGCCCGGAGTCAGCGACACTGCAAGAAGTCTCTTCGCGAAGAACTAGCTCAGATGGAGGCGATGCACTGAAACCTAAAACGCCCGAAAAACCACGGCAGCTGGTTGAAGCGAAAGACAGCACGATAATCGAGAGACCGTCCTCGGAAAGTGCCGTATCTGAGAGCACTGTAATAGAAGTCAAGTCACCTGTAGCCGCACAACGAACTCTTCGGAAAAGATCTAGCCAAGGGGAACGTGCGTTAGTGGAGCAAGGGGCGAGGAATATTTCGGAGCGCAAGAAATGCGGCGATTCGATGGACGAAATCACAGATTCATACAGAACCGTGATTGAGAAGCGCCATCATCCTCCGGCTCTGGAACGCCACGTGAATTCTCGCGTCGCAGGAACCGAAAGCGGTGTTTCGAGTACTCCACGAATAGTTTCAAAGCGGGAAGGCTCTTCAACGGAGGAAGAACAGCGCGTCACTGAGGAGCAGATGTACGAAGGCTTGCACGTTCCCGATTACCAGCGCAGCCTGTCTCCATCGGAGAGCGAGTACGAGCCTCCAATGCCGAGCGAACTTTTCAACAGCACCATGGTACCAGAATTGGATTGGACGCAGGACCCGGACAACTTCTACTACCTCTCCATTCCCCCATTCGAGTTCGCCATACCCCGCTCCCACGTCGACGCACCGGGCGGTGGTTCGCCTCCAGAAACGAAAGTAAAGGAAGGAAAGGCGAGGCATAGGTCGTCCAGAAGGCGGCGACATCAGCACAGGCACAAGAGCAGTACGCACGACGGCAGTTCATCGGGCACTTTTACGCCGTCTTTAGCGTTGGACGCGGAAGTGGACTTCCTTGACCAGTCGTCGGCGTACAGATCTGGCCAGGCAAGCGAGGACGGAGCCTCGATAAGCCGAGATGAGCCCTCTCGACGCGAAGAAGGGACGTCTTCGCAGAATCGACGCGTACAGCAACATAAGTCGAAAACTCGACAGAAAAAATAAAAATAATTGTTTCGACGCTGACACGAAAGCGTTTCTATTTACTTCATTAATTGACACATCAGAGGCGGTTGCATTTTTTTCGACATACATTTTCTTTCAGCAATAGTTTTCCCCCGTGGGTTCGCATAGCGTGAAAACATGAATAACCTGGATCAAATACTTAATATTGCGGGAAAGAAGGGCAAGGCTAATTCTTTTAGCAAGTCTCGCAAAATTGCAAGCGAGACGATGCGTGCAATTCCTGTGCCTCTAACTGCGCACTTTGAAAAGCCATCCAGTGTTGGACTCGCTCGCTCGATTCCGTGCCGACTGGTTATGCTCTCACGATATCTAACGACAGCGCAGCTCTGGCCGCCTGGATTAGCCCTACGCCATCTCCTGTCGCCGACAAGAGCTCTCGCAAGTGGTGCCCCGTTCTCGGACTCCCATGACCGTGTTCCCATCTTTCCTATCTCTCCTATCTCTCTTATGTTGTCACTCGCAGGCCTGGCGCATCTCTCTCTATATATATATATACCTTTAATCCTATCCTTTTAATCCCTCCTCACCCCCATCCCTTGTGAGCTACTGTTGAGGTGTCGCACGCTGATGCAGACAGTTACGGGGCTCACTTTTCTCTTCTTTTTCCTCTTATAACCACAATGGATGGATCCAGTGTTGATTAAATGCCTATCAAAAATACCAGGGTTTCAGCTGAGCAAGTACCTTGCTTGCTTGCTTGCTTGTTCTTTTCTTTTGTGGCTCTCACCCACTAAGGGGGATTGGCCAAGAAGCCGGTGGTTAATGCAAGTCAATACCTTTAGGTCTTCTAGACTAGGGGAATATGATTACTGTGTTTTGACTGTGAAATTATTTTGGCGCAATGTGAAAAAAGAAAAAAAGGGGGGGAGGAGAGAAATAATAGAATTTGTTGAATATCTGAGGTTGAATTGTTATATGAAATTCTCCTGAAAGTTGAATCATTGCAGTGTATCAGCTAAATAATAAGTGGTAGTGTGGCTAGCTCTCGAATTTTACTAGCAAGTACCTGCTGTAGTGCGCCATACATGCACACTGAGCGACAAGCATGCATGGGCTCCGGAATCAAGGCGGTGGCACATTGCTACTCACAGGCATAAATGCATGGGCTAATGAAGAGAACGATGAACCTAAATGTAATACTATGGAAAGTTGGGCGAGTTGGTTTGAGGAAATTTGTGAAAACAAGTGTATTGTGTGCGCGCCGAAATTTTTTCAAGAATGAATAAGAAGAGGCGAGCTTTTGCACACCAGAAATGCGATGCGATTATATGACACGCCGTTGTGAGAAGCCATAACGCGTAGTGTGCCAGGAATTTTTTGAACGTGCACCGAATTTTAAACTAAATACGAGTGAACAAAATTGAAAGCCATAGATGGCTACGTTTCAAGGCTATGCGGGTGAGCGAGTGAGTTAAACAATTTTATTCACTCCTCAACAGGCACGAGTTAACTCGGCGACGTCACCTGAATCAACGTTTACCAGGATAGGCGCTCGGTCGGGAGCGGTCAGGTTAAACCTGACCGCTCCCAAGTTGAGAGGTCGGCTTCAGGGCCTTAATGAGCCTCATTTCCTCTTTGCCGAAGGAATGGTTCAAGAAATAAAGTATGTGAGTAAAGTAAAGTAAAGCTGGCCGTCTATTTCGTCCACGTAGTCTTTGCACCGTTTGCGGGAGCAACAGCAGAATAGTGTGACGTGTGCCCTGTACTGTTCCTGTGGCGATGGCCCGGCCAAGCATACACGGCCTAGACTGGGGAAACGCTCGAGTCGCAATCGCGTCTAGCTTGGGCCGAAACCGAACGACAGGAGGCGAGCTTATGCACTGCTGACGCATTTCGACAACACGATTGAACGGTGTCTGGTTTCCACGTGGACTCAGAGCCTTACTCCAGATCGCTGTGTGTTCAAATAGGCCTTAGGAAGTTCAAAGCATCCCAAGTATTATTTTATAGTGAATTCGTATATGGCTAGACGCAATAGGAACTAGCCCGTCCTAAGTGCGCACGTTCTATGTGAATTGGGCGAGTGCTACTGCTCACCACTTGGGCACTAAAAAATCACGGCATATCCACGGAGTGAATAATGATGAGTGGGCGAAGCAGAGGGATCGTTCAGTGTTACCCTAAATCACCCTTGAATTTAAGCACTCACGCATGTAAATGAGTGATAGAGCGGTGTACAGTTATATACAAGGCCTATTGGCCATAAATGGTATGTCAACTTGTGAATTTCGTTCCGCCTTCGTTTTTCATAATCGTTATGACGTACAGTGGGTACCTTGCATGTGCTCCGCTGTGATGGAAGGAATAAAATGTCTGGTCTGGAATGCGCTTGTTCATCGTCATCGTCATGATGTATAGTGGGTACCTTGCATAAGCTGTACCTTGATGGCAGAAATAGAATGTGTGGTCTGGACCGCACTTGTTCATCGTCATGACGTATCATGGGTACCTTGCATGTCCTGTGCCGTGATGGCAGAAAGATAATGTGTGGTCTTGAACGCGCTTGTTCTTCATCGCCATCAGCGAAGTCGTCATGACGTTTAGCGGGTACCTTGCATGTGCTGTACCGTGATGGCAAAAAGAAAATGTGTGGTCTGGAACACGCTTATTCTTCATCGTCAACATCGTCATCGTCATGACGTATAATGGGTACCTTGCATAAGCTGTACCGTGATGGCAGAAATAGAATGTGTGGTCTGGAACGCACTTGTTCATCGTCATCGCCATGACGTATCATGGGTACCTTGCATGTGCTGTGCCATGATGGCAGAAAGATAATGTGTGGTATGGAACGCACTTGTTCTTCATCGCCATCAGCGAAGTCATGACATTTAGTGGGTACCTTGCATGTGCTGTATCGTGATGGCAAAAAGAAAATGTGTGGTCTGGAACATGCTTATTCTTCATCGTCAACATCGTCATCGTCAACATCGTCATCGTCAGGACGTATAATGGGTACCTTGCATAAGCTGTACCGTGATGGCAGAAATAGAATGCGTGGTCTGGAACGCACTTTTTGATCGTCATCGTCATGACGCATCATGGTTACCTTGCATGTGCTGTGCCGTGATGGCAGAAGATAAAGTGTGGTCTGGAACGCGCTTGTTCTTCATCGCCATCAGCGAAGTCGTCATGACGTTTAGCGGGTACCTTGCATGTGCTGTACCGTGATGGCAAAAAGAAAATGTGTGGTCTGGAACACGCTTATTCTTCATCGTCAACATCGTCATCGTCATGACGTATAATGGGTACCTTGCATAAGCTGTACCGTGATGGCAGAAATAGAATGTGTGGTCTGGAACGCACTTGTTCATCGTCATCGCCATGACGTATCATGGGTACCTTGCATGTGCTGTGCCATGATGGCAGAAAGATAATGTGTGGTATGGAACGCACTTGTTCTTCATCGCCATCAGCGAAGTCATGACATTTAGTGGGTACCTTGCATGTGCTGTATCGTGATGGCAAAAAGAAAATGTGTGGTCTGGAACATGCTTATTCTTCATCGTCAACATCGTCATCGTCAACATCGTCATCGTCAGGACGTATAATGGGTACCTTGCATAAGCTGTACCGTGATGGCAGAAATAGAATGCGTGGTCTGGAACGCACTTTTTGATCGTCATCGTCATGACGCATCATGGTTACCTTGCATGTGCTGTGCCGTGATGGCAGAAGATAAAGTGTGGTCTGGAACGCGCTTGTTCTTCATCGCCATCAGCGAAGTCGTCATGACGTTTAGCGGGTACCTTGCATGTGCTGTACCATGATGGCAAAAAGAAAATGTGTGGTCTGGAACACGCTTATTCATCGTCAACATCGTCATCGTCATGACGTATAATGGGTACCTTGCATAAGCTGTACCGTGATGGCAGAAATAGAATGTGTGGTCTGGAACGCGCTTTTTATTCATCGTCATCGTCATGACGTATGGTGGGTACCTTGCATGTGATATGCCGCGATTTCAGAGTGCATGCCGTGTAGAACGTGCTTGTTCATCAGCGTCATCGTCATCTAGAGACGATGGTGCACATGGCTCGGCCCCCAAGGAGCTTCGCCCCTAAAATGAATAAGTCGACCTTCGGCAAAAACGCATCCGTCACAGAAATTTGTCGACACTAATGAAACCGACATACACATGAGCCAGGAAAGCACAGGGCACATTCCGATTCTTAACAACATTCTAATGAATCTCACTTACATAGAAAGTAAAGTGGCGAAAAATCACTGCTTTCATTGGAGATATCCTAACCCACATCCTTCAAATTACGCGTCCAATGCTCTACAATTTGACTATAAAGGGTGCTCCCTCGCGCAATATTTTTCTAAGGTATTTAAGTGTGCCTTATACCTGAAAGTTTTATCCAGCGCCACTCCTAGACCAGGTAGTGAGAAGAGGCTTTGCTAACATACCCAGCTAATAAGCACAAATAAATGCTCGAAAAAAAGAAAGGGCGGATGAGCGAGCACCGCAAGCGTGCAGAAACGCGTTCCTACAAGCTACGCCAGTCAAATGCGTATGTGTATGTGCCGTTTTCCTATAATTCATGTTCTCTTGATCATGGGCTTCTCGGCGATCAGCTGTTTCTGATATGACAGTATGATCCTTTATCGGGGTTGATTGATAGATGCTAAGCAGCTTTTGAATCGCGTGTGTAACGCTGTACGTGCGTACGTCCGTACGAACGAGCCGCAACGCGTTCCCCTCGCCGTAGGTGTTGAAGCGGTGGCAAGTAGGTCACTCCACAGCTGCGCGTTGACGTCACGCTCCCCTCGCACGCTTCCCTCGCAGGTGCGCGCCGACGTCCTTCTCTCCCTCACCCGCTGCACGCCCTCCATAGCGTCCGCAGTGGCCGGCTCTCCTGCCCACTCGAACACACTTCTCTTTCGCTTCACCCTCTCCACAGCCCAGAACGCTCGACCGCACGTCGAAAGGAAACACTCTTTGGGCTTGTTTATCTGCGATGAAACATACACGAAACTTAACCCACCTTCCGCGTCTTCGAGTTTCAAACAAACGTTCACTCGAGTAAACGCGACACCGAGTTTCGCTTCAAACCGTTCTTCCAGCATCCGCGTCGACGCCTGCTTCAACCTGGTCAACGCCGTGCGCACCGCTGATGCTTCGCACCCCATAAGGGTTCCCTTCGGGGAGATGCTCCATAACTTTTATTCCATGTACTTCGTCGTTGCCTTAATATGACCGCTTGACCGTCGTTGTTGCCTGCAGCAGCTGAAGTGTTGCCTGAACACATGCGTGAAGGCCCAATTCCCGGCATAGAGGAAGGAAACAGTTAGATGGGAGCACTTTGTGATGAGACAGGAAAATAAATAAACAAATAAAAAAGAATGAAATAAATAAATAAGTAAAGAAAGAAAGAAAAAAACAAAAGAAAGGAAGAAAGAAAGAAAGTGCGTCAGCCATGCACACGCCCGGGAGGGCAAGGGTATTTGAATATTGAACACTAGTAATGGCGGCCTTAAAGACAGACTATTCGAAGATTAATTAAAGATGCAGTTCTTTCAATAAACAGTCATACGGAGCTATAGGTGTTTGGGTAAAATGCAGCTGAAAAAAAAACACATCACATTTCACTCGACAAAGTCGAGTTATCGTCAGTGAAAGGGCCGCGGTTCCGACGAAGGGTTTCGCGTGTTCGGCACAGGACTGAATTAGTGATATGGGGCTTGTCCGGTACGGCCACATCACTCTGCATAACGGACGGGCAGCTTGGCGAAGTCCTTGGACGTGATCAACGGTCCGGCAAAGGCGCCGGCGTACAGCAGCGAGGCCAGCAAGAAGGCGAGCGGGAAGAACGTCTTGCACGCGTCGTCCGTTTCCTGCGGCGATAGCCGCACCACGCGCGCCAGTCCCGCTGCTGGTGCAGAGGCTGCGGGTGAAGCCGCGGACGAGGTCGCGAGCTTCGTCGGCGAGCCGCCGGCTGTGCTGGCCATTGGCGTCATTGGCGAAGGCACGTCGACGCTTGAGGTGGCACCGCGAGGCGGCGAAGGAGGAACAGAGGAATCTTGCATGTTGTCCGCCTTCGGAGAAGGAAGGACGGAGAGAAGGGAAGAAGCGTAAGAATTGTTGAAGTGAAAGGAAGATGGAGGCTTACGCTGAAGAAATCCGCGAAGAAAGGGTCTTGTGAAGCTGACTTTTTGAAACGCCGACTCTGGCACCTTCTATGTGTACGATATTTGTTTGTAATGCGCGTTTAATTTCGCGTCCCAGAACCACGGCCTAATTAGGGGAGCTGCCCTTGTGTAAAACTGTGGATTAATGTCGACCACCCAATGTTCTTGAAAGGGACACTAAAGTGAGATGTCACAGTGAAAGCTCAAGGAAAGCTCACAGCTCAAATTGAGCTTATAATGAGCGGATTTGGGCTTTTTTTTATGCTGAGTCGCTTGTATCGAATTTTTCCATCTACTGTAGCATTTTTGGGGCTTATTTGTATTTTTCTATGAAATATAGTTATTTCAGTCATCACGTTCAGCAACGCACGTCTGTCATTCACTAATATCGTGTTCGTCGATGACACAGAGTAGCTGATTGTATAGGCGTGTGCGGGGTTAATGGCAAAGGCTCATCACAGTGCCCACCCCCTCCCCGTCTTTCTTAATGCATGGAGCAGATTTTGTGCCCCACCCATTTTTCAGATGACTACAGGAAAAGCCGGCTCCCTTGACCCTAACTACATGAGCACGCCTGTGGTTGGGTGTCGAAGCCAAACGAGCCTCGGGGAAGTGAACAAATACCGTTAACCATAAGCTGACAAACGTGCGTTCAACCGAAGGAAGACTGCCCTAGAGACAATGTTAAAGAGTGACTATGTGCTTTTGTTCAAAGTGGCACATATTCTGGCTCTATAAGACAAGAAAATTACGTGATTTACGAAACTCTCGTTCGTATTTTAGGGACATTTTAAAATGATAATCAAAATATTTTCAAGAACTGGCAAATTCGTTATACTTCCGCTTGTTTTGGGCTTCTTTTGTGATGAGTATTCACGTGTTTGCTCCGTGGCATCTGACAACACTTGGTGGGATTCGATCCCGCGACCCTCTGGACAGCAGTCAAGCACCATAACCACCAAAATATCGTGGCGAGAAAATGAAAAAGAAAGAAAAAAGAAAAAGCAACGATACTTTACGAATAGTAAAAATTGTACTCTTAGGTCGTACGTATCAAAACCATGAGACAATTACGTGGTACGCCATGGAGGAAGACTTGGGGTTCATTTTGGTCACCTAGGTTGTTGGTGGTGTCACAGTTAACACAGCTAAACGAGTTCCCACAATTTTCTATCAGCAGACTTTGCTTCTTGTTCCTTACATAAATCATTTTCATGGCACCTATTAAGGCATATGTCTCGTTGTAAGTTGGACAGTGAAAAGTAAGTATCTAAGTGACTATAAATATGAGATATCACTTATTGGATTAGTGGAATGAGGTAAGGTGGCAGACTGCGGGAAGAAATACAATTATGGCAGGGCCACTACATGTCGCGTTCACAATGGTAATTTATACACTTGTATACGCATTCCGCATAAAGGCAAAATCTACCCCACAAGGCTCCACAGCATGACAAGAGGTTGCAGCGACGACTTGAGGTAGTACAGGGCTTTCAATTTTGAATGAGATGAGGAAAAGACGCTAATTCTGGAACCGTTTAAGGTAGCACAGCTCACCTTGGCTGAACAGAGCACACGAGACTAGGACGAAAGAAAAGAACACAGACAAGCGCTCTTCTATGTTCTTTTCTTCCGTCCTCGTCTCGTATGTGCTGTTCAGCCAAGACGAACCCATACTAACTCGCTCAAGCATCGTTCTTATGTAGCACAGCCCAGCGTCTGGGTAGTGCGAGTATACATCCCGAGAGGGCGGCTCTTTCTCTCCAGCCATCTTCTAGCATTTCTTTTCTTCTCTCTCACTCGCATAACTGCTGTCACTGGCTCCGACATGTTCTGCCTGAAGTGTGTGGAATCGCAGCACTCACCGTGTGCAGTATGAGGACGTACTCGAGGAGCGCGGCGATGATGAAGCACCGGCAGATTAGGTACCACACGTCGATGGAGCGCAGCTGGTGGTCCTGCGCCCTGCTGGTGAAGTGGCTCACCTGCTGATGCTCTAGGATCACGAAGGACAGCGCCATGAGCGCGGCGCGAGTCACGGGGCGCTTCGGGTCGAGCCAGAAGCCGGTCCAAGACAACAGCACGGGGAACAGGCTCGGCCCGAGCGGATCTATCAGCACGGCCAGCAGCTGGCGACGGAACGCGGCGCGCACTACGAGCCGCGTGCGCCTCCCACCTGAGAAATTTGATTGGCCAATAGAACAACTGATTTAAGGTATGTAAACGGGCAGCTAAGGCACAACGTTCGCGAGCGCGATAATATAGGGTGGGACATATCTAGACTGACAACTGAATGCTTATCCCCCAAAAAAGAAGTTCATCATGTACTTCAGTTCACTCACCTCATGTGTGACCATCATGTGTGACCTCATATGTGACCTCACTCACCTCATGTGGGACCATCATGTACTTCAGATCACTTGGAAGACGTGTCTAAGTAATTTATTTGTTTATTTATTTTTTATTTATTTATTTCAATACCCTAAAGGCCCAATTGGGCATTACATAGGGGGGGATTTAAGTGAATACATACATTTCAAGCAACATGAACGGAAAAAAGAATACCAAAATGTAACAATAAAAAGGAAACAGCGAGTAAATCGAATCACAGCATCAAGTCAAGTACGTTCACCAACATTAATCGAGTACATATTCATTAGTACAATAATAATGAAAACACTTAAGAAAATTACATCGAAAAACACTGAATAAGTATCGGGAGCAAAAACAGCATACGAAACGAGGGCAATCAGACACAGGTCAGCCATGTTTTTCACTATGCAAATAGCTCTGAAGCATGGAGTTAAATATGGAAGGATCTGTTATTTCGGCGATGTTAAGTGGAAGAAAATTCCACTCGATTATGCATAATGATAATGGCGAATTTTGAAACTTCTTGGTCCTAGCAAAAATGGGGGCCACCTTGTGCGCATGATCAAGGCGGGATGAAGTATGAGGGGCTGGAAAGATATGAGACTGGGCGAAGGATGAGTTGCTGTGATAAAGTGAGTGAAAGAACGATAGTCGAGTAAGTCGCCTGCGCATGGCAAGTGTGGTAAGGCTAAGGTCCGATTTTAGTAAAGAAACACTTATGTAACCCGAGTAGGATGATGAGATGAACCGAGCAGCTTTATTCTGTACCATTTCGAGCATGTTAGTAAGACCAATTTGGGGAGGATGCCATATGATTGAAGCGTATTCTAGGGATGGCAGAATCAATGAATTGAAAGCGCGCAGTCTTGTGTCCTTATTAGTGAAATGCAAGCGACGTTTAAGGAGGCCGAGTTTCTTGAGAGCCTTATTAGTAGTATACTCTATGTGAGCAGTCCAGCTTAGATCTGAAGTGAGTATTACGCCCAGATACTTAAATGACGTGACTTTTTCTATTATCGAATCGTTTATTTTATAAGAGCTATAGCATGCAGAAGTGATATTAGTAAACATCAAGTGCTTGGTTTTTTCGACATTAATTTCCATTTGCCATTTGCTGCACCATTCCCCTAACCTGGTAAGATCCTGTTGTAGTTCTGTAACGTCATCCGTGCAAGTTATTTTCCTATAAACAACGCAATCGTCCGCGAAAAGACGAATTGATGAACTTACGTTAGATGCAATGTCATTAATGTATACTAAAAAGAGAAGAGGACCCAGCACACTGCCTTGTGGCACACCAGATGTTACTCGGGTAGGATGAGATATGTAGTTGTTAAGTTTAACTGACTGAGACCTGTTTAGAAATTCTTGTATCCATGCAGTCGTTTTCTGGTTGAGGCTGAGGTGACGTATTTTTAACATTAGCCGGTTATGGGGAACACGATCAAAAGCCTTAGAAAAGTCTATGAAAAGCGCGTCGATGCAGATGGATATATGAAGAGCTGTGTGCAGGTCTGTCACGAGTTCGAAAAGTGGAGTCTGACATGATAATTTTTCTCGAAAACCATGTTGGGTTTGAAGAAGTAAATTGTTACGGTTGAGGTGACGCATGACCTGGGAGTGTATGATGTGCTCTAGTAACTTACACGAAATGGACGTGAGTGAAACTGGCATATAGTTGTTGGGGTGATTGCTGTTACCGGACTTAATAGTGGGTACCACATTAGCCAATTTCCAGTCATCTGGTATACAACCAGAGTCAAGGGATTGCTGGAAAATGAATGCAAGCAACTTAGCTGAATGTTGACAGGTTAATTTAAGTAGTTTGGCGCTGATGCCATCGGGGCCGGGACTGGTTTTAAGGGGAAGTCGACTGATAACGCTAGCTACACCGTGCTCTGTTATTAGGATTGCTGGAAAAGGGTATTCAACTGGCAGTTGTGACAGTGAAAGAGAATCATTCAGCGGAAGTTCGTCAGTGAATACCGTGGTGAAGTGTTTGTTGAATTTTTCAGCGGAGTGTTCTACTGATAAGGTGCTGCCGTCTTCCCTCATTAATACTGCTGTTGAGTGGGTGCTTTTGGGGTTCACAATATTCCAAAATTGTTTAGGGTCCGTTTTCATGAGGTTAGGTAGCGTTTCGTTAAAGAATTTATCTTTCGCTTGAAAAATGATGCTGTGTGTTTCAGCTGAAATGTTTTCATAAACTTCCCAATCTTGGGGACAGTTCGAGCGACTTGCTTTTCTGTAAACCCTTTTCTTCTTGTTCAAGGCGCGTTTTACGACTCGCGTGAACCATGGATCATCTGATCTAGAACTTATTGTTAGTTTAGGAACACAGGTAGCTTCAATTTCTTTAAGTTTATCCCGGAACAAACACCAGTTTTCATTAGTTGTACGGTCGTCAAAGTATTCGTAAAATTCCGCTGCGAAAGTGTGTAGCATACTGTTCATTTTTGTTATGTCGGTACGCGCATATTTCAGCAACTGTTTTTTAATTTTTGATTTCCTTGCAGTAGGAAGTGACACCAAGCAATGGACAACCCTGTGATCGCTGATTTCTTCTAGCACGCGTGTGCTACAGATTTCGGGGCTGTTAGTTAGGACCAAGTCTAAAACCCGATCCTTCCGCGTAGGTTTATGCACAAATTGTGTTAAATTGTGATAAAGGAGCAGCTGAAGAAATCGAATACATTCATATCGATTATTGTCATGAAGGGCAGGCAGGGTGGACCAATCTATTTCTGGATAATTAAAGTCACCACCTAAGAATAAAAGCGAATTAGGAAATTTCTGTGTAACTTGTTCAATGGCATCACCAAGAAGTTCTGGAAACTCTGAATTGCTGTCGGGGGGTCGATAACAAGCGCCAATGACGCAAGCAACATGACCAATGTGACATGATGCCCTGACTATTTCGAGAGGTGAGTCCACTGAAATTGGAGAGGGGTGGTATAATTCGTTTAACGCAACAACCACACCACCACCTCGGGAGCCGGTTCTATCTTTGCGGAAGATGACGAGTGACGATGGTAACGAAAGTTCGCTGCTTGTGACGTCCTCAGACAGCCACGTTTCGGTACCGATAATGATTTCTGCAGAGAACGTGTGCATGATGGCTTTTAAGATGTCAGTCTTATGATATAGGATACGGAAGTTAGCCAAAAGCATCGAAAATGAGTCAATGGGTGAAGGGCGCTGATTTTGTGACGCTAAACATCATTTAGCAGATTGTTCGGGGTCTGAGGACGCCTGAACCACCGAGCCACTGGCTGGGTCAAACTGGTAAACCTTGCCTTGTAGGTGAAGTTTGTTAAAACGCACTGAAAAGCGGGCGTTGTCAGTGCGGTTGCCCTTGGCGAAGTCCCGAAGTTTTTTTCTTGCGAATTGAACACTTGGCGAGAAATCTTCTTCAAGCCAAACTTTTGGTGTCTCCAGGTTTTTAAGCTTGTACGAGTTGCGCAGGTCATCTATTTTAGATTTAAAGTTAAGAAACTTAACAATAATTGGACGGTGAAAGCCGGGACGACGTTGGCCAAAACGGTGTGCCCTTTCGATATCTCCAGCTGTAATCTTAAGGTGGTCAGTGAATAAATCCCTGACGATTTGCTCTGTCTCTGTGTATCCTTCGTGAGTAATGAACTGCAGATTGCGACACCATTTCGAAGAAAAGAATTCAGTCGATCAGTTATGTTCGGCGACATTAATTACCTACCAACAAAGTCGAAGCATGAGAAAAATAAGATTCAGTTAATGCTTAAGGACCCCGATACCAACGCGCATATAACCTAGCTGGTGGGTTGACTCGTTAAACGCGAATTGACCATCGGCGTCCCTAGACTCATGCGTAGACACGAATGGTACACAAAATCATCATCATGTAATGACGTCGCCGTATTGCGTCATAATGACGTCACAAGTCACAAAAATTTGTGACACCGCCAGATAAAATCAACGCTGGGTAAAGGGGGGGCTGATCACAAAGGTAGTGCATAACCACGCGAGGTGCAAAAAACTTGCGACCCCTGGAGGCAACGGAAGACCGCCTCAGGTGCAGAAAGCTCTCGGAGGAAGATCAATACATCAACCGAAAAAAAAAGTCTTCATCATCAGGGAAATGCGTAAAAGTTCCTCGCGAGCTCTGACTAAACTTGATGTCTCCAAGCAGTGTCTCAACTAGATGGATGTGTTAGTAGAACCCTCCGGAATATAACTGTCAAACTGGGGCTGCTCCACACTCTTGCCTTCCTCGTAAGTATTTTGGTCGTCAGTCTTTTCTAAAGATACCGTCGCAGCGACCGGGAATCTTACATGCCGCCACGTATAGACGGTTTAAAGGTCACGAGCGTTGTACCCCAAAAAACTTTCGGTCATCTCATTTATCAGCTCCTAACGTCGAAACTTAAAACACGTTATCACGTTTTTTTTTTGCAAGGGAAAGGTAAGTTTCTCGTTATTTTTCATATAAAGGAACACCTGTGAAGTCCAAGGGGATCTCTTATCATTTTAATGTAGCTCAAAAGAACACCAATTTGAATATATTTTGCCAAATAAGGGAAGAAAAGAGTGGAAAATGAGCGGGCTATTTTCTAAAAAAACTTCTTGCCCACCGATGCTATCAAGGCACATCGGTGGGCGAAACTGGATGTCATCAAGGGCGTGTGTTTGTGAACAGTAAGAAGGGTTAACAGCTCTTAGGAGACTTGAAGATTGGTGTCTTCTTAGGCAACTTCCGAAGACAATTTAAGCCGTGACATGTGCCAGCAAGGTCAAGTCCCGGTGATCTTGAGAGGTGAACGATTGCACTATATTGTTAAAAACGCTGTCCTGGAGATCGGTATTGATTACACATTCCAGCCTTTGGCTATGGATACCCCAAGGACGTCCTAGTAAGAAGACGATGGAGGTGTCGGCGGAGCGTGCTAGTAGGATGGCAGAAAGTCAGCAGAATAAAAATAGGCATCAGTTCACTTGGAAGACGTGTCTCATTAATGAACTGCAGGTTGCGACACCATTTCGAAGAAAGGAATTCAGTCGGCCAGTTATGTTCGGGGAGTTTAACTACCTACGAACAAAGTCGAAGCATGAAAAAAAGAAGATTCAATGAGTGCTTAAGGATCCCGATACCAGCAGTGCAAGGACAAGGTGGTAAATACTGTATGTCTGAAATGACAATAGATTGGAGAACAAAAAGTCAGCCAGTTTGCGTAACGCTTACAGAGGTGAAACGTTACAGTAAGTTAATTAGCGAATTGTTAGACCTAATGCTGTCGGGTGAGATGAAGGATTAAACACACCCACGAGACCAGAAGATGTGTGCGTTTCGTCGGCGCGAACACGCGCTTGCGACCTTTGATGGAGGCCTTTGCCCTACAGACGTCCTAATTGGACTTTTGGCAGTCTCAGCTGTCACAATGTCTCGAGAGGAGTAGACTTACGAAACAATGGCACTCAAATCCTGCTCTTCTCGACCTGCCAATATCACGTTTTGTGCTCCCAAGTAATTAATAAGTACGTACACATCGTAGCGTTAGAGACAAAGAGAAATACAGAAACCAACACCACCTTATCGATTTTACCTCTAATTAACTAATGATATCGAAAACGTACATGGCGCTAATGAAGGGTATAGTCACACCCATACCACTCCACGCCAGTCGAGAAAGAAAAACAGTATACCTCTGAAAAAAGTCTGCGAATATTGTATGAATCAGGAAAATGCTTTAATCTGTCGATGTTCCGGTAAAAAAAAATCTCAGCTGTAATAATGTTACACACACTGATGATGAAACGCGTAGTGCCCATTTTCGAAACGTGGAGGCTGTCATTCTTTTTATTATTATTTATTGTCGCGTCGCACTGCTCCTGCCCTCCTACCCTAATAGTTCAGTGAAGTGCAGCGTTGAAAC